>JBBYHL010455263.1:0-15493 GCA_038381835.1 Adansonia madagascariensis | reverse complement strand
AAACTTGTTTGTGAAATCATTTTTGTTGACTCAAACACATCTCAATAATTACAAACTTAGTATTTTTAAAGATGTTTATCAATTTAAACATAAATACGAAGTTGAATATTAATTTAACTTAAGTTTGTTTGTTATATCAAAACCGAAATCAAGGTTAACAATACCAAAAGCAAAAATTATTTGTCTTGATACTTAGGGCCCTGTATCGATGCCCCATGGATTTGTATCAATACTATTGCTTGTGTATCAATACATTTTGCCAAAAATCACAACTTTAGCTACTATCAAGGCTTGTATCGATACAAACATGCTAAGTATCAATACCACACCTTATGAATCAATACCAAACCCTTTTGTATCGATACTACACATGAAATTTTGAATTTTTGGTGGCATGAAAGCTTTATATTAGTGCTTACGCACCAATGTTACTTGCATGTACTTTAGGCCCTTTGAATACCTCACCTTGGTAGCAAAAATGGGAAACTGACCTGTGCTCATTTAAAATGACTTTAGTGATACCCTAAATAGTGACTTTTGATGCCTCATTTTTACATTTTCCTTTAATATAACCCATAGACATTTTAGGCCTTCCTAAAAAATTTTTTCGCCTAGCGTCGTGTAACCTAATAGTGCCTGGCAACATGGCACTTGGCAGTCATCCCCATTTTATGTTTTTCTTTTTTTGATTCTATCATGTTTTGATTATATCTTAGGATGACAGAAATTTGCCCGGACAAAATAAAGTGTCTACAGAGGCAAGTAAAGTCGAGGTAGAGGATGTAGGCAATTGAGACCAAACCATTTTAAATACTTGAGCTTGCTTCTTCTTCCCTAACTCTTTAATTGATTTTATTTATTCACTAACATTGCTTTCCAAAGCATATAGCTTAGATTTCTGAATCTTATTTATCAAAGTTTTAATTTGCCAAAGTTATTGAGAAATCAATTCACCCTTTATTGATTCTATTCACCAGTAAAAGGTCTAACAATTGGTATCAAAGCTTGGTCTCATTTTGGAAGGTTTAATTGCCTCGAGCAACTATGTGTAAAATACTAAGAAATTTTCAAAGTGGTGATGTGGAATGTGCAAATAAGGATATTCCATTACAAGTACTCCACTTTTAAATGGTTAAAACTATATCCATACAATTATGGTGTTTAGAGAATCATCATAAATGGTCCTTTGGAAAAACCTAAGAAGAAAGAAAAATTGGATGTAGATGATACAAGAAAGGCTTAACTCAATTCTAAGGCTACTCACACTCTCCTTTATGCATTAGGTCAAAGTGATTATAATAGAGTTTCCCAGTGTGAAAATGCCAAAGAAATGTGGTAAAATTAGAGAAACTTTATAGAGAAAAGAAAGAAGAAGAAGTTGAAAATAAGCTTTGTGAAAACCTTTTCTCAAATCCAAATGTGTATTTTTTTAGTGGGTCTTGAAGAGTTTGAGGTATCATCTAGCACTTGCTATTCAAATTCATAGTCCTTTGATGAATTACAAAATGTTTATGATGAGTTTGCTATGGAATTTGGAGCAATGTATTTAAGACACAAGAAAATGATTTCAAATTTAAAGGTTGAAAATAAGTTTTATTGAAAACAAAAGGATTTGGAAAACCTTAATGAAAAATTGAAAATGAATTTTAAGGCTCGCTAAAATAAACTTGAAATTTACAAAAAAAGTTTTGTTTTGAAAAATGAAAAACATATTAATTTTGAAAAATCCTTTCAAGTTAGTATGACCAATGCACACATTGCAATTATCATGGTCATACCTTATATACTTGTCCTATCAAGAAAATGATTCAATATAAAGTTAGGAAAGTATAAGTACAAAAAGGTACAAGGATTTAGTAACTAACTTTTAAGGACCTAAAGCAATTTGGGTACCAAAATGGAAGTGAAAATCTTTTGTAGGTAAGTTAGAGCAATGAGGAGTAAAGTAATACAAATGGATGCTTTAGACATAGAAGAAAGTGTGATGGATAATTTCTACATCCTAAGCTTGTTTTTATCATATAAGGTTACTATTCATGATATATATATGTGTCAGTTTATTTTTCTTTATAGAAAAATATTTTTTACTATTATTTTGATGCAAAGTTATTACATATCTTGCATCTTGAATATATATGAGCTTATTGGAAAATGCATTTAAAGATTATGTGCTTAATTGCATATACATTTGATGTTTAGGTGCTTAATGATGATATGTCTAATTGATTTATGAAATGATGACATGAAGCATAAAATTAAGCATGATTTTATAAAAGGTTGATTTTAATGTTTTCATGTTCTTGAGTATTAATCAAGCTTTATTGGATGAGTGAATTATATGCATATCCTTAATGGGAGCATATAAAGCTTGCATATATGATTTTATGCCCTAAAACATGCTTTTAGAAAGTTGTTAGGACTTTTTAATGCTTTATATTAAATTTCAACTTTGTAAGGCTTAAAATGTTTAATCATGTTGTTTGCTCTTATTTTATGGCTCAAACAAGTTTGGAATACATTGAACATGTTTATAAACATGTGCATACGTAGTTTGAATGAAAATTTCTTATTTCAACTTTTAGGTGCATATTGCTTGAAATTAAATTGTGTATGTGACCAAATACGCAAAATCATTCAAACTTGATTAAATTTAAACTTTTGATCATTCAAATGAGTTTTAAATGTTTAAAATCAAAAGTTTGCATTAGAACATTAAATCATGGGTTTTGAAAAGCAAAATTGCAAGTTTTTCTAAGCATTTTTCCAAAAAAAAAAATTAAGGCATGTATCGATACAAAGAACAAAAACTTAGAAAAACCCAGAGTGTCTTCATACAACACTATTTGTACTGATACAACACTATTTGTACTGATACGTACCAAACATGTACCGATACATGTAGAGCATTTTGCCTAATTTCGTGCTATTTTGATTCTAAAATGCAAAATTGGTTTGTTTTAATGGGTTTTCAATTAAAATACTTTATTTTTATAATCCCTAAACCTTGGAGAACATCATGTCATAGCTCATCTCATGCTTAAACATAATCTTTGATTAATTGATAAGTGTTTCACAAATCAAATGCATGATTTATATGATTAAGTGCTTATATTGCCTCATAATGCTAAAAAATAAAAAATTTTCTATGCATCGTTGTTTTTGTGCCTTAATAAACATATCTTCTAGCATAGTGATAAGTTGGTACCATATATGCTTAATGACTTCCATTTATTAACATTTGTTATCATTTGTTTTAATATCTCATTAAGCTCATTGAACATCTTTTTTGAAAAACTCATGAGCATATTGAATATTTTCTTATATATATATATATACACATATATATAAATGACAATTGAATCTTGGTACTACTAATTCTTATCTTTTGCCAATAATTTTTTTTAGTTTTGGAAGGTTCATTAAGACAAAGCAAATCTATAAAGACGAACACTTGCATGATAAAAGAAAGCAAATCAAGCATACTAATCTTATCCGATTCAAGCCTAGACCTTCAAAAGATTGCTCAGCGCTTATAGCATGAACCCAAAGTCAAAGTTAGCATTTCAACAAACCTTAGAAAGTTTGATGTATCTACTAAATTAATGCTTTTAAATCATTATACCTTAGCATTATGTTTAGTGACATGCATGAGTTAATTATATACAATTGGTAATGATTGCTAAACATAAATCTTTGAGCATGACCTTGAGTTAAGTATTTTATATCTTTTATTTTGACACTTGTTTTTAATAGTCGATACACTAAGTCATGATTACGTCTTAACTCATGGATTAAAATGAAAACAACTTTATGCATGTTCATTGATTGAATTAGTGCTCAAATGATCTTATTAACATATCATAAATGAACAAATAATTTTCTAACTTATGAAAGTTTGCTATATTTTTCTTGAAAAATTCTTTAACTTTCCATGTGGTTACTTGAATGATTATGAGTAGTGTGCGTATGTACTAAAAATTCAAAAATTGGTATCTATTATGCATATAAACAATAAATTGGATCAATAATTCTTGATATCCTTTATCAATTAGTTTGGTTTTAACACTCATAATCTCAAATATGTGTAAAAGTCTAAATATGAAATACATAAATAGTAATATTTTGTACGAATGAAGGCAATGTATCAATACACAACATAATATGTCGATACAATCTAACTAGAATAAATAAGAATCACTTAAATGAAGCGTCCAAGGACTATATTACTCCACTAAACATTCCCAATGGCCATATTCATGATCATGATTATAAATAAGCCTTTCCAACATCTCCAACAAGATGATGAACTAAGAGGTTAAGCATAAAGTCATATTTTTCATATCTTACATATTTTTAAGTAGTTCCTTGCATATGGGATTAATTCTTCCTATCCATTCTTGTATTCTTTATATTCTATCTTTAGAATTATAACCCTTTGTGCTTAAACTCTTGCAAACATCTAGCCTTCAATGGTTTCATTGTTTACTCAAAATCATTGTAAAAGAAGGGGTTCCTACTCAACCACTAAAAGGTAGTTAAGGATTCTATCTTAGCTATAAAAGATAGGGAGTGTAAAGGTTATACTTTGTCCTTGAAAGGTAGATAATTTAAGTTAGTGAATTGGGGAAATCCAAGGCTAGTGAGGTTGAGGTAGAGGATGTAGGCAATTGAGGCCAAACCTTTCTAAATACTTGAGTTTGCCTCTTTTTTCCTTACTTTTTAACTACTTTTATTTATTCACTAACATTGCTCCCCAAAGCATATAGCTTAGATTTCTCAATCTTATTTATCAAAGTTTTAATTTTTTAAAGTTTTTGAGAAATTAGTTCACCCTTTTTTATTTCATTCACCACCAAATGGTTTAACAGCTTTCAAGGGCAAAGTTTACCCTTTACAACTCCTTATCTTTCAACAATAAGATAGCAACATCTAACCCCTATCTTTTATGGCTAAGAACTCTTTCACACTACTTTTAAAGGCTAAGTAGTAACCCATCCCCTTTATACAAGGATTGTTTTGTAAACAAATAAAACCTCTAAAAGCTAGGTGTTTACAAGAGTTTAGGCTCCAAGGATGATGATCCTAAAGATAATATTACAATGAATACAAGAATGATAGGAAGAATTAATCCTTTACAAAATTGAACTACTAAAAAGGATTAAATAGATGAAAGATTTGGCTATGTGCTCATGCTTTTCTTAATTCTTGTTTTTAAGGGTGTTAGAGAAGGCCTTTTATAGCTAGGAAGTGGTTAGCCATTAGGACTTGATGGGAATGCAATAAAGTCATTGGAAGCTTCCTTAATTTGATTTCAATTCATTCATGTGATGATGTATTGATACAATTACCATGGTTATTAATACATTGCATTTAAACATACAAAAAATATGACCATTGAACATTATATTGATACAAATCAATAATGTGTCGATACATTCTTTGTTGTATCGATATAATGGCTAAGTGTATCGATACAAACAAGGGTTTTAATTTAGTTTAGCTACTGCCAAGCATTGTATCAATACATACATTTAGGGTATCGATACATTCATATGAAAATTAACTTTAAAATGCTTTTCATGACTTTAAAGCTTTCAAAACTTACCCAAAAATTGTTTTAAACTAAAGTATGCATTAAAAACACATTTTAAGTAAGTTAAAAAGTTAGAAACATTGTAGTATTTTTCAAAGTATATTTAAAATAATTTAAGAAAAAATATTAAGTTGAATATATTCAATTACAGGCTAATTAAGCTTAAGTTTTTATTATATCAAAACCAATATTAATTCCAAGCTAATATAGCTAACAAATGAGATTAGGCTTATGAACATAATTTATGCTTTAAAGGCTAAGTTTAGAGCCATGACCATTCTTTTTTTTTTGTTTAAATTTCATTGAAATCATGTTGTCAAAGATCAAGTGTTTTAAATCATATTCTTATGTGTTAAAAAGTTTTAATATTGATGGATCTTATGGCTCATGCATGATTTGCTTGTGTTTAGTTTTTTTGCACATTTAGTTTATGATTTCTCCTTAATATTGAGATTTTGGGAATTGGGTTGTGCGTTGAGCTTGGTATTAACCAAGGTGATGTTAACATGCAATAATGTTTAGCTTCACGAAAAGTGAGATTTTTTTGAGGTTATTTTATAAATAACCAAAACTTTGGGGGTCAAAAATGTAATTTTTTTAATTTTTAGGCCATTTAGGGGTTGTTTCCATTCATGGCAGAACCTATAAGGGTTGTTTCATAATTTTTCCAAAATTTTCAAACCTATTAAGGGGTGTTTCTTAGCTTAGCCAAAACCTATAAGGGTAAAATGCAATTTTCATATTTTTAAGGCCATTTAGGGTTTTTTTTTAGATTGGTCAAACCTTTGGGACTATTTTATAATTTTATCAAAATTTTTAAACTCATCTACGAGCATTTATATGCCTAGGTTAAATAGGTAGTGGCTAGGAAATATACTTTTTCATCTTTTAGGCATTTTAAGGCCATTTAGTAAATTTAAAAACCTTAGGTACTAAGTTAAAACAAATTCCAAAGCCTCTCATGCTTGGGTAAACACTATATGGCACATTTGCAATGCTTTCAATGCATTTGAATTTCATTTAAAGGTCATTTCATGCATTTTAAGTCATATAGGGACCATTTTGCAAACTTGAAAAGGTTGGTTGCCTTTTAGTAAAATCTTGGATTTTAGGGTTATTTTGGTAATTTCTATCACATAATTGCGTGTTTAGGGTATCTTGTAATTTTAACACATTTTCTCACCTTTTAAGGGTCAAATTGCAAATTTAGAAAGTTTAGGTCACATCTTAGGGTTATTAACTATTTTTTGTTATTGCCGACTGAGTAGTAGCTCAGTTGGTATGATGATATTGTCAAGCTCCTAGGCGTTGCGAGTTTGAAAGGACTTAAGGGTGTAATATCCTCTATATGTGAGTAATTTAGAAAGGGGTTGGGGAGTTACGGTAGATTAGGAATATTAAAAAAATAATTTTTGTTATTTATCTTATGAGTTACCCATTTAAGGTATAGGAGTCATTTCAATCTAAAACGAGTCTTTAGGTATCACGTAAAACTTTCATATCACGTGTGTATTTTAGGGAGCACTTTAGTGATTTTACTTTAAAGTCGAGTCTTTTAGGGTTATCGGGATATTTCATGTTGAAGGTGTACTTAAAGGTATGTTGATCACTTATAGAGTCCTAAACTTACGGTATGCTGCTCACTTGTAGAGTCCATTTGGGTCATTAGGAATTTTCATGTCGAATGTGTGCTTTAAGTGACATTTTGGCCTCTTCAACTAAATCCAAGTCTTTTAGGTCTAGCTTTGTACTTTCTGTCAAAAATAGGTCTTAGGTTGAGTCTATTTTCTTTAATTTTTGATAAAATTGGTATTTTTCAAAAATAATCGAGGCAATATCTCAAAGTTAAAATAGTCCAGAGGTGTGCTTCCAGTATATGAAAGTTGTCTCATCGATTATTTTTAGCGAAATAATACACTCTTCGAAGCTAACAAATCAAAAATTTCAAATTTTATGGAAATAAAACCTTTCATATTCCTTCGATTCTCTAGTGGGATGCAAAAGACATTTTAATTTTAAATATACTTTCAACCCTGATTTATAGATGACAAAATAAATTTTTTTTAAGATATGAGCATTATGATTTAAGTACCGATTAGCAAAACCAAATTAAAAATCAAGATTTAAGTTAACAAATACTTAAAAGATATAAATTTTTAAGCGTCATGAAAATGGTAGATCCTTACTTGTGACCTAACCAATTCCTAAATCATTTTCAAGCAATCTCCAGTATTAATGTCAACTTCAAAGTTTATTTTCAATGTTTCATAACCCTCAAAATATAAACCCCAGTAGGTGCCAATCTCACCTAGCCAAAATAAGATTGATGGCCACTCCAAATTGAATGTCATTTCAAGATGGCTATTTAAGGTTAAGTCGGGTGAATGATTCACTTTAACAATTCAGTCCTCAACACAAACATGAAAAATTGAAACAAAAGGGATTCACCCACTTTTAAGTCTGACACCTTAGGATTCACGTCCCAGCACATTGTGATTAAAACTAAAAATACAAAAAAAAACTCATAAAGCTCTGTAAGTTTTCATATCTAAAATGACTAAGACAAGTCAATTAAAAAAGTCAAAACTATAACGCTCGAGTTTTTTATTTTGTGTGTTCATGTTTCATTTGTGCTATTTTTTTATTTATATTTAATATGCTATATATTTATATAAATTTTGACACATCAGTAATTTATTTTATGAGAGTTTGACACATTTGTATAGTTGTGTCATGTTTTAATTTTTTTTCTCATGTGTTCATGTTGTATAATTATGTTGTATCTATTAATACCTAACTTTGTCCAAGCCCTTTTCAAACAAACCATGCCCAATTAGAGACTTTTAGATGAAATGCACCTATCTCTCTTCCCTGACCAATTTTCTGACATGCTAAGATTTAATTGGAAGGTAATAAAATTAGATAATAAAAATCAAATATGGGGATGACTACCGAGGCGTTGTTAATGCAGTACACATTGTATCCATACAATGTCGAGTTTTCCCATTCATTTTTTTGGTTCTAGGAAAGCGTCTATACTGATACAAACACTAATGTATTTAATATTGCTTAAAATTATTTTACCACAATAAGATTTTTCACCGAAGTTTTCCTATATTTCACCTTTCTAATGGCCTTGGATCACTTAATAACCACACAAAAGGTTTTTCACAAGTAGTTTTACATTAAAACATATGAAACATAGGCATAAGAACCACTCACAAGGATTACGCCATTAAAGCTTAAATGAGCTTAAGATAAATGAGTTTATTGCTAAAATCATACATGTAACTAAATGGCATCCAGTTTGGTTGTTTTCTGACTCTTTTAAGTCTAATTCATCTGAATTTCAATGGATGGCTATTTTAGGTTAAAGTTAAAACATTTTTCTTACATAAAGCCAAAATCTGGCCATTTAAAGTAAGGATTCTCTTTGAAGGCATGCAACTAAGGTTGTCCACTAAACTAAGTTGAAAACATGCTCCATTTAGAAAAGTTTTAGCCCTTGATCAAACCATCTAACCCTATAAAGAGATTGCTTGCAAGCAAGCTTGCGTAAGTTGTCAAGTTTTCAATGAAAGTGCATGGGGATGAGAAAAGTCATGCTTAGGTGATGATTTGAGCTAAAGTTTTATGGCTGAATCTTGAGCTATGATCTTTAAATCTTTTATTTTAATTTTCTTTGATGATTTTTGTTAAAAGTTTCTTAAAAATAAGATTTCCATCAAGAAAACTAGTTTTTTATATGTTTTAGGTTGAGTTTCTTAGTTTTCATGTGGTTTTCATTAAGTAATTTCTCATGTTTCAGTCCTAGTTTGCTATACATGTTATTCGTGTTACATATTATGTTTGATTCATGCCTTTTATGACATTTTAATGCATTATAGTTATTATTTACATGTCTATGCATTTTCTATGAAAATATTATAATTTTGACAACATCACTGTGGATAATAATAAATCCATTTATGTTTATTCCATATTTGTATCGTTGCTAAGAAAAATGTTTATAGGTGTATTTAGGAGTGGTTAAAGCTTAAAAGGACCATATATGCATTCTCATGTATATTAAGGTCATTCTAGTAACTTGCCATGTTTTAAGACTATTTATGCAATTTCATGCATTTTAAGGTCATTTTAGTAATTTTGTGATTTAGGGATTATTATGTAGTTTTATGCATTTTTGCATCATTTTAGTCATTTTCCATGGTTTAGGATCATTTATCCAATTTCATGCATCTTAGGGTCATTTTAGTAATTTGTCATGTTTTAGGATCATTTATGCAATTTCATGCATTTAGGGTCATTTTAGTAAATTTTCATGATTTAGGACCGTTTATGCAATTTCATGTATTTTAGGGTCATTTGGTAATTTGTAATTTCATGCATCTTAAGGTCATTTTAATAAATTTCCATGATTTAGTACCATTTATGCAATTTCATGCATCTTAGGGTCATTTCAATAAATTCCCATGATTTAGGACCATTTATGCAATTTCATGTATCTTAGGGCCATTTAGAGATTTTTATGTAATTTTAAGTATGTTAGGGTCATTTAGGTTATTTTCCATGACTTAGGGCTTTTATGTTATTTCATGCATTGTAATGTCATTTAAGTCATTTTTCATGACTTAGGTACCTTTATGTCATTTCATGCATTTAATGTCTTTTAGGTCATTTTCCATGATCTTGGAACCTAAATACAGTTATCTTATATGTTGATGTCATTTAGGCTATTTTTCATGACTTAAGGACTTTTATATCATTTCATGCATTTTAACGTCATTTAGGTTATTTTCCATGATCTAGAAACTTAAATGCAATTTTCATATATTTTGATGTCATTTAGGTCATTTTCCATGACTTAGGGACTTTTATGACATTTCATGCATTTTAATGTCATTTAGGTCATTTTTCATGATTTAGGGACTTAAGTGTAATTTTATAAATATTAGGGTCATTTAGGTTATTTTGCATGATCTAGGGACTTTTTTGCAATTCTATACATTTTAGAAATATTTAAGTCATTTTCCATGACTTAGGGATTATTATGCAAAAGTAATACATTTAAATTATTTTCTATGATTTAGGGATCATTCCGAAATGTCCATGTATGTTAGGTCCATTTAGATTATTTTCTATGATCAAATGATCATTTTGTAATTTCTATAATCACTTTGGAGTCATTTTCATGATGTTATGCTTTAAATTTAATATGCTTATAAGTTAATTATAATATAATTTTTTTCAAAAATTTGAAGCAATATCCCCGAGTTAAAATAGTCTATAGGTGTTGCTTTCGATATATGAAAGTCACCTCTTCAATTATTTTATACAAAGAAATATACTCTTTAAACAAGTAAATCAAAATTTCCAATTTTCCATAAATAAAACTTTCATTTTCCTCCAAGTTCTTCAAGGGATACAAAAATATTTTGATTTTCAAAATTGATTAAAACCCGATTTACCTTTAATTGGAAAAAACAATATCAATTTCAAATAATTTCAAATGTGGGAATCATAATTAAGTATCAAAAGATTAAAATCAATTTTCATCTAGATTTAGGATAACACGTGATTAATATCATTTTACAGACATTGCAAAGAGGATATGTCTCACTCTGCCCATAATCAACTTTTGAATCTTTTCATACGAATCTCTAGTTAGTACGTAGACCTTGGAGCTTGTTTTTGAAAGTTTCGTAACCTTTAAAATATGAGCCTTGTTTAGATGAACAATCTCACTTAGTCAAAACTAAATTAGTGGCAACTTAGAATTATTTGGTCATTTCTTAAAAACTATTTAGGGTTAAATTGGACATGCAATTCATTTGACAATTAAGTTCCATCCTAATGTGAGAAAATAAAATTTATTTGTTTAAGTTTGTTATGCCAGATTTGCTTTGGCATGTTACACTAGTATTCACCTTTGCCAAATATAATTGACACTATTCAAAAATCCCAATTTTGAGCCATGTATCATCCTGTTCTGGATATTTTTCATGTCATAATATTCAAGGTATTATAAATTTTGACACATGAATAATCCATTATATGTATATTTTAACATGTTATCTATTTATGTTGTATTCATGTTATTTTTCTTTTTGTATTTTAATTATTTTTTATGTTATATTTGTGACGTATAATCATGTTATGTTTGAAATTTTCAGGTCTAATCTCTTCAAATAAATTCCAATGCTGTGTCACATGTCGTCGTGTTTGTGTCATGTTACATTTTTAGGTCATAATCGCATTTAAGATATTATATATTTATATAAATTTTAGTACATTAATAATTTATTTTATATAAATTTTCACATGTTTGTCTGTTGTGGTATTGTATGATTATATATATAGTAATATACTAAAATATAGAAAAAATAAATTTTTCAAAAGAATTTTTTACAAAACAATTTTACCCTAACAACAACACACAAATAAAAAATTATAAAAATATTTTAATTTAAAATAAATTATTGATAATTTCGGTATGCACATATTTTAAAAATAAAAAAATAATTTTTATTTAAATCCAAATCTTAATTATCCCAACTTTGAATTTGAATTTATTCGAAACCTTAAATTAGAAATTTTTAATTTTTTCAAATAAAAAACTTTAAATTCGTGAATTTAAAAAATATAAATTTTAAGTCTAAAATATTGAAATCAAAATAAAATCCTAATTTAAGATTCCAAAAACAACCTTAATGTCTCCTTTATCATAAAAGATATTTTTCAGTATATTTTTTATTTTTTGAAACAAAATTGTGATGCATATGCATTTGCAAAAAATTTAAGTTTATAATATTAAGTAAATAAAAGTCCAAAAAATTTTCATTTTATTTAAAATTAAAAAAAAAAAGATTCTGAAGGTGGGAATATTTATTTATGCACATTGAACGGTCATTATTTAATAACATTGCATTAAGTTTATCATAAATATATTTATTAATGTTTGGCCCCCGAAAATAAGTGGCCGCATAAGCCGTAAATGATAAATAATTAAGTACAGCCACGAACCAGAAAATGCTCATAAGAGGAAAAAAAATATAGCAAAAATTATAAACAAATAAAAACTAATTTTTTAATGCATGTTTGTGTTATTTTTATATTATAAATATATTTATAAATATTTTAATATGTTAATAATTTATGTTACATAAATATTGAGATGTCAATATATTTGTGCTGTGTTTGTGTTAACTTTTCATATCATATTTTAATTATTTTTTATTATTATATTCGTGTTATATAGTTATACGATGTTTAAAATTATCAAATTTAATTAACGATTCATAAATGTAAAACTACAAAGAAATTAATATGCTTAAGTTCAGTTCAAACATGTTTATAAATATTTAGGAAGAGATAATTTTTATACTATTATAAAATTTTTGACTTAATTTGTTGGGTCAAGTGACTTCAACCCATTCAAGAAAATTATATAAAAATCAAACTAAAATTATAATAATAAAATAAATTGAAGAATTTAAGTCTTTTTATTTCTAAGAAATAACTATTCACTAAAAAACATTACTCATTTAAAAGTTTTTTTTATTTTAATTTATTTTTTTAAATATAATAATTTTTAAAATATATATTTTTTCACCCTTAAAATGAGTGTGATAAATTCTAATTAATCATTAACTATATAGTTTTAAATTTCATCTAACTCCGTGCTAATAAGCACCATATAACATTGCTCATTATACTTAATTCATCTATAAATTTTTGTAAAAGTCTACTGGAAGTATTTTTACTACATTGAAGGAAGAATTTTGTCCTTATATTATTAAATTTAATAATTTAATTTATATATTTTTAAAATTATAGCAAATAAAGAAAAATAATTAACAGTATTAAGAAACCATTTAAATGGTGATAAAATACTGATCTGTCATGTGACGTGAAATTTTAAATTTTATTTAGAAATAAGTTTAGGTAACGAGTCAGGTTTGGGTCATTTTTCTATATAAAATTTAAAATTTTACATCACATGACAAGCCAGTAATTTTATCGACATTCAAACGATTTTTTAACACCATTAACCATTTTCTTTATATGCTACAATTTAAAAAATATAAGGACTAAAATAATAAATTTAATAAAATAAGGGTTAATATGTTTCTTTCACTATAATACAAGAATTTTCAATAGAATATTACCATAAAGTCTGATCGGTAAAATTTTCATTTTCATTTGATAGATATGTGTTATTTTTTTTTTTTTTTGGTTTTTTAAAAATTGCTATAAAAAAGTAAAGAAATAGAATTGATATAAAATGAACAAATAATTGAAAATAATTATCACATGATCAGCACAAATGAAAGAATAATTGTAATTTCATTATCTAAATAACTACATATTTTATTATAATCTTTCAAAAGTTGTATGTATATATGTTATAAAAACGTGTTTTTTACACAAATAAATTATGAAAATCATAGCCATGCCTGAAACTCTTTTTCCTTTTTATTATTTAAAATAATATTAAAACTTATTTTATATTTATATTTATAATTGAATATAATAAAAATATCATTTATTATTTAAATTATAATTTTAATTGAGTCGAATCAATTTAAATTATAAAAATTTTTCTTTAAACTCAATCCGTATTGATGGTCCTTAATCTTTGACATGTGTAAATTTTTCGATTCTTCAGTCAGCATAATCGTCCATTTTGATGTTACATGGCGTTAATTGACATGTATGGACTGGATGACATGGACAATTATTTTATTCGTCCGTGAAATTTTTAAATTTTACAAGTAATGTTAATACTTTATAATGTAACGCATATATTTAAATATAATAAAAAATTAATTAAAAATAAAAATACGATACAAGATAAATTTTTAATCTTTTTATGGAATTAAAAAATTTTTACTACTTATACATCAAATACTAATTTTTTATTATGATTTTTGATAAATTTATTAGATAAATTTATCTGATTAATAAAATTTATCCAATTTATAATTAAATATTCTAATTCATGGACATTTATATTTATTATCTTCCTAAATTATCATTTTAAATATGTTTCATTCTAAGAATTAATAATATATATCCAATTTATAAAAAATAAATAAATTCATTAAACGAATTTATTTAATAAATAAAATTATGAGTAAGAAGTCAAATAATTCAATTGAAATACTTTTTATTAAATAATATTAAATGAAAAATTCTAGAATGAGGTTCTTAAAATCAGCTTCCATAAAAGTGATATAGAGTGATAATTTTTACAAAAATACGAAACCAAAAAATTTATTTGAAAAAAAAACAATTATTAGAATTATTAATAAGGAGATTATAATTTAACCCTGCTTTCCCTTCGTATTAGAACCGACTCTTTCATATATATATAAACTATATATATAAATTATAAATATAAATTATATATCAAAAATAGTATTTAGAAATAATAAAATATGTGAAAATATTTTTTATTAAATCTTGAGTCTATTTAAAAATAATAAAAAATAAAAGCATACTTTATTTTAAATTTTAAACTATCATTTACAAATAATAAAAAAATTTATATTAAATCTCAAATTACCATTTACAAATAAGAAAAAATAAAAATAGATTTTATATTAAATCCCAAATTAATATATTATTATATTTATTAATATATTATATATGCTATATATAATATATTATATTATATTATATTATATTATATTATATTATATTATATATGTTGGGAATCGACTTCCCACAAATTATATGTAATATATATAATTATATATTATATATTAATTATAGATATTAAAATATTATATTAAATCTTGAATTATAAAATAATCTCAAGTTATATTAAATACTGGATTAATATAAAAAATAATAAAAAATATTTAATATGAAATTCAATTACTTTTTAAATAATTA
>JBBYHL010455252.1:0-15497 GCA_038381835.1 Adansonia madagascariensis | reverse complement strand
CTTGAATTTCCCTCTTTTCCTTGTTGTTAATAAGCAAGAAAAAGAGAGAAACAATGAGGTTTTGGTTCTGGTATGGACAAAGTTGATTTTTAGAATGTGCAGTAGTTAAAAGTGAATGTTTTGGGGCTATTTTTGGGTACTAAATGAAGAGCTACGGGATTTGGTTTTCTTGATGTGTGAATGTGTTTTAGAAGCTAAAAATGAGCTGGAATCTCCAAAATCTCAGCTGAGATATAAGTGGTCTATTTATACTAGCATTTTAGAGCCAAATTAGAGGTGTTTTTGGTCATTTTTCAAAAGGGACAAAGTGATGTCAACTTAATGGCTATGCAGTGATTATAGGGAGCAACTTGCCACCAATGTGATGGACATAGGGTGGATGGTTTAAATGCTGAAATGATTTTCTAGCAAATAGGGTGGCTGATGGTGATCTTGGTCAACAAAATAGAAAGGAGCAGGGTTATCATGTGAGATTGACCTTTTTTATCTAATTTAGACTTCAAAATTGTTTTGATTAATTCAAAAGTCTAAATTTATAATCTGATATGGGTTTTGATTTTTTCTGATGCAAAGAAACGAGTTAAAATCAAGTTTTGGATCAATGGTAGATGAGTAAAAAATTCTCGGACCACAGAAAATGGCCTAAATGTATCAATACATTGTAGAATGTATCGATACATTTGGTCTAAAAACCTTGAGTGTATCGAATATAATGAACATTGTATAGATACAATGATCATTGTATCGATATTATGAACCATTGTATTGATTCAATGCTTCATTGTATCGATACATGTTGATATGTATTGATACATTTCTTTACAGAATGCACATTTTGGTCTTAGCATAGCCTAGTATCGATACATGAGCTCCTCTATCTTTACATGTTGTATCGACACAAACTGGGACATTTCAAATTTTTGGATTGTTGAAGCATTGTTTCGATACATGAGAACCATGTATCGATACATTCAAGCAAAATTATGAATTTTTTCATATTTTTTATCCTCGGACACCTTAACTATGTCTTTTGATGCCACATCTTTGTATTTATCTTTGATATGATCCATAGGCCTTATTGACCTCCTCAAAAATACTTTTTGTCGAGCAACATGTCACCCGACGATCATCGCCCCCTCCCACGTTTGTGCCTCAGGTTGTTAAAAAAATTAGCCCGGACAAAATAAGGTGCCTACACTTAGGAGTCTTTGTTGTTTCCTCATATGTAACATGCATAGAGTCTATTTGGTCTCCTTGCTTAATGTTCAAACATCCAAAAACGTGTTTTAAAAATATGACAAAAGGCTTCATGATCGTAAGTCACATCATAAAAAAGATATATTTTGATTAGGTTATGGACCTTATAAATTTTTGCTAGTATTTTTCTCATAATCCTCATTGATCGGCCTACTTAATAGGCTATTGAAACATTGTATTTTGTGATCAGAAAAATACAATAAAATCCTAAAACATGAGTTGTTCTTACACCTTGTTTTAGTGTCTAATCAGTATTACATACCATTTTTTATGATGACAGTATTTTTTATATTTTTCTCATTTTTTTAATAAAATTATAGTGAATAATCTTTCCAAGCATGTATGGCTTGTCTGGTGGGTATTCTGAACAAATTATGATGAAATTCCAAAAGGCAAGCGATACGGACATGCTATGTGATGCAGTAGTGTCCGATTAAGATATTCACGTGATAGCTAAAATGATTTGTTGGCATTTTTTGACTATTTTTAGGTTGAATCATAGTGAGTAAACTTTCATTACAATTTGGTTTTATGATTTTATGTGATAGGAATAATCTGAAATAAATTTGGAGAGCTTGAAAGGTCAAATTTGTCTTTGTTTCAGATTTTCTCCAAGTTTGGTGTCTGCTTTACTGAGGCATTCCAATGCCTAGGAATTGATTCCGGAAGTCATGTTCAGTGTGTTAATAGGTCTAGGACTGTCCTATAAAAGGTCCCTAGTGACTCACACTAAATCTTCTAAGTTGAATTAAATAAAGTTGATTTTTAATATTGTTTTCAAAGTAGTGATTTCTTTAATATAGTCTAAGTGTACTACTTTTGTGATTTCTTTTAAATAGAGTCAAAATTGATAAAAAGTAATAGAAATGGAGTCAATCAGTGAGTATTTTTGCAGTCAAGTGGTATTATAGAACTTTTCCTTTACAAATGATTTTTGCTCAAAATTAGTTGTAAATTTGAGTGAGTTCCAATAAGAGTTAAAATACATTTTTTTATTGGTATTTATTTAATTTGGAATAAATGGAAGGGGATTATGATCGAACATATATGATTGAAATCCAAAAAAGTAAATTCGAATCTATGTGATTAGCTGGTACCAAGTATTGGGCATCATAAGAGGGATCGAGTGCTTACTTGTGGTGCAATCGACTCCCGTGCCCAACTTTATAGATCTTTGGTACATAGATCATAAAATTGTTCCTTTGGAGTTTCATAACTCTTTAATGAATGGTTTTAATAGCTGACTGATCACACCTAGCCAAAAATGATCAGTGGCGACTCCTTAACCTAACCACTTTTATATTTAAGAATGAGAAGTTTAGGTGAACAATTTGTTTTACCGGTTGGGGTCTTACAATGATTTAAAGTATTGTCTGCTCTAATGTATTTAGGTTCGTATCTCGATATATTACAATAACATTTTGGCTACTCCACTAGGGACATTAGAAAGTAGCCTTAGACTAGTCTCCCGTTATTTTAGTTTTGATTTTTTCTCAATTTTATTTGGTGTTCAATTACAATCCCCTCAATATTTATTGTTGTGATTGATTGATTGATTGATTATTATGGTATTGCTATGTATGCTAACCTTGTTGCAGTGCTTAAATAAAAATTCGATGCTATGCTTGCTTATAAAAATAAGCAAAATTATATATATATATATCTTGGATGATGAAGTGAGATCCTGATTTGGAGCTTTCTCGGCACACACTTCACTAGCATATGCATTATACTCTTTGTCGAGTATCATGCAAGGGCGATATAGGACTTATTATAGGATAGTTAGGCTTATTAACAGATTGTGTGATTAATATTCTTATGGTCCAACAAAGCCCTAAAGGTGCAGTGCTCTTGTTTTCATCATTTTTCCGTATAAAAATGAGCAATATACTCACCCGAATCGAACTTGTCTTGCCAAGCTTGAGATAGGCTTAGGATCAGGGTGCCTTAATAATCCGTACTAGGTAGGGGGAACAATTTGGGGACCTTCTAAGTCAAAGGTTGTCTGAAACATGCATATAATGAGCTATAAAAGCCAAACTCAATTAGCCATACCCAAAAGTCTAGAAGAACCTGAAGCTTAGCTATAATTAAGAAATACTTCTAAACTTTTCTTGCTTTATTGTTTTGAGTTTAAAACTCAAGTGATGTCAAACGAACTTTATCACTTGGGATATTTATTGTCTCATCGATACAAGTCTATTTATATTTGATTATAATTTGCCATATGGCTATCAGGTTGATGGCTAAAACATGTCTAGAAAATAAAACCAAGCTATGGTGAATGGACATTTCAGGGATTTTGCATCATGAATCTTATAATGCTAACCGTTATGCAATCAGACTGATGGCTAATGATGGCACTAGAAATATCATGATTGCCTAATTTTGAGAAAAGTGTCCTAAACGAAATTTGTGCCCTCAATTAGGACTGTATATCTATGGGGCTAGTCTTTTAGAATTCATTTATAGGGTACATACCCTAATACTAAAATAAAGTGTCCCTTTGATTACAAGAGGCTATAAAGCCCGAGAATGAAATTTTTGGGACCATTCAAAATATGTGAATTATTTTGTATGTGACTAATCCATGATTTTGGTGTCTTGTTTGTTTTGCATGCATTTTAGCATCATCATTAATGCGTCCAAAGGCTATTGGTATAAAAAGGACAATATCCATCCTAAGGGTCATTCAATATAGGGGAACATATGGTCTCGATTGAGAAAAAGTACTCCATGGTAAAGGATTGGTCAAAAAAGATCCATAAACAATGCAAGGATCTTTAAAAGTCAATTATGTTTCATTGTATTTGGTCTGAGTCAATATAGAGTTTCGCAAAATGACTTGTGAGATTTATGGGCCGTAGAAGATTAGTAGGACTATATCGAGAAAGATCTGTTCACTCGAAAGTATAAAGATATAGCCTTATCAGTTTGAGATAGGATAAATGAGGGGTTGCTCTCAGCATTGGCTCACTTTTGGAATCTAGGATACCAGTGCTTCACTTTTAATAGAGAGGATATAGTCCCGATGATTAAGGAGTACACCACCTTGTTGCATACCAAGCGTACTATTCTCGATTGGGTATATATTAAGAAGTCTAAACCATTGACACTGAAGAGATGGTTAGCCAATATTACCAGGAGTATTTGACACCCAACTTGGGGCATATGTAGTCCAAAAAGGTTAGAGTAATTATATATAATGGCATAGGTTATGAGATTTGATAGATGATTGCCCAAACCCAAAAAAGAAAAGTAATATCTTTACATTGGTTGTTTACGGCTGGGTGATATTTCCTATGACTTTGGGGCATATTAATGTAGCAGTGGTTGATTTCTTTGATCAGTTAAAGTACAATATCAATAGCGATTCTAATTGAGATGATGTAGTCCTTAAACTTTTGTAAGAGAAAAGCCAGGAGTAGATTTTTTAGGTATGTGCCCTTGTTATAAATAGGGGTCTATATTCACTCTTGGAAAGATAAAAAAGCCAATGTTCAAATATGTATCGAGTCATTCTCACCTATTGTCGAGTTTTTTGGGAAGAATTGTGTGAAAAACTATACCAAAGATTAATAGCTATTGGAATTTTGCAATTTAAAGAAGGTTGATGTCACATGGAGAGCACCATGGATGTTTCTTCAAGTTATGCTATACTAATGCGAACACTGATGTTGGGTACCCTTACTAGGCATTTTGGGTTATTTTGACTATTTTCCTTCACTACTTTAGAGGTAGTTTGAGTTTGGATAGTTCATTCCTCTAACTCATGATCTAGGTGACTTCAATTTTGCATATAGAGGAGATGGTTATATAAAAAGAATAGAAGCCATGGCTGATGAATAGAGAGAGACCTATCACATGTAGTTGGCTCGATATTAGGATGATATGACTCCAGTTTATTAGGTTTGGAGAGATAATCAGGTTAATGACATTATTTTGCTTTCGAACAAAGATGTGGTTCTTTTAATGTGAGAGTCACTATCCAAGGTTAGATTATTGAAGAAGGAATATAAGTTAGAGCAGGCAACATTTCAATTGAAGATTGCTCAATTAGAGGCCAATAATAAGCAGTTCAACTATGATCAATTTGTATGAGAGCGATAATTGAAGGAGCTCCACAAGAAAGATCATCCAGAGTAAGGTATGGAAGAATTACATCAGGAGAACAATTAACTTAGGCTTGCTCTAGAAAATGCTGGGTTCAATAAGATGCTGAGGAATAGGAATTGAAGTAGTGGAACTGAACAAAAAATGTGGACCTGTTGAAAGGTAGAGCCAAAATAAGTGCAAAACGGGAAGTCAAGCTTTTGGCTAGCTTGTTAGTAAGCCAAAAAAAGAATGATTGCACTCTAGGTCAATTATAGGTTCAAAGTGACATCAAGATGGAACCTGGATCTTTGTCATTCTTGATGTTCCTATCAAGGAAGAAAAGCATAAATAGAATATTGTTATGGTGGATGGACAAGACTTGAAATGACTTTATTTCTTATTAATGAATGTAATCCAAATAGTATTGTATAAATGGATATCTGAACCTGTAGACACCCTATTTTGTCTGGACTAGCATTTAAGGCATCAGAGGTTATTTTTTGATTTACCATCAGGGTTATTCAGACAAGCACATCAGCTTAGATAGGAAATTTCGGGAGTAAGATATCATAAAATCCATATTTGCTCATGTGGTATTGATACATGGCATAAAGGTCTAGACACAAAGCTTCCACCTTGCCAAAATCCCAAAAAAACATTGTTTGCATTGATGCTTTTAGCTGTAGTATCGATGCAAGGGGCCTCTGTATCAATACTAGGTTGCTCCAAAGCTAAAATCATGACTTCGGGTCAATGTATATCAATAGAGGCTAACGAGTACTGGTATTTAAGGAAATTTTATATGGTATCAATGCAAGGCTTATTGTATCGATACAATAAGGCTCAATACTAGCTTTTTTATATCAATACCTGGAATGAAAATTGGCTCCTGGTATCGATACAAGGCTTCTTGTATCGATGCCACAAGGTACAAATGCCTAGTTTATGCTATTTTCACCCTTTTTCACCATGGCATCAAAACATGAATTGGACTATATTTTTGGCACAAAAAATCATTTAAATTCATAGCAAGCCTTTGCATTGGACTTATGATTGGGTTTAATCATATTTCTAAAGCCTAAACAGCCATGACAAGGGACATGCGCATAACTTAATTCAATTTGTTAGAGGGCAACATTAAACTTTCTCATTGCTCAGTGCCAAAAGTGGCCTTGATCCATTGTTTTTGCTAAGCTAGCCAATAGATTTAATAGACAGCTGAGCATAGTATGTAGTCCACATTAAAGGTACATACACCAAAACCTAGCAAACTTCTTCTTGTTTAACCATCCTCATATCATCCTTTATCGCATAACTTTTGATATTGTGCATGAACTAGCACTCCAATGCATTTTATTAGTCATTTTCTTTCATTTTTATCATTATTTACATGTTCGTGCTATTTATGTTCATTGTCATGAATGATGTGTTTCATTCATAATATATTTGTGAACATTTTGAAGTTAGCACTTTCATGCATCTTATTTGTCATTTTCCTTTATTTCTGTCAATATTTACATGTCAAGATACAATTTTTCTTTGTCTAAGCATGCTATTTATGTTCTTTGGCATGGGCGTCATATTTAGTTAATAACATGTTGTCAAGATGCTTGTTTGATGTTTGTAAAAAAAAAAAAGCCTTTTCAAAAACCCTCAAGTTAAGGCCACATTAACTTCAATAAATAAGGATTAATAGGCTTAAGGATTTTACTCATTAGTCTTCTAATTTTAGGGAAAAATCATGTTTTTATGCTTGGATTCAAGGATTTTTTAGGCTAAATATTTTATTTTCAAAAATAAATGCTTTTTTATTATTCCAAGTTATTGGTAACTTGATCTTTTGCCTAAAGTTTTATGTTTGTGACATGTTCAATGGACTATTTTATCATCCCAACCTACTTTGCATTTTTGTAAATGAGATCGTGAAGACCATGTCACTCATCCATTCTGCCATAGATGCTCGAATGTCCATGGACTGAGTTTAGTCTTAGAAAACCTGAAGAAATTGAAATCCCCCATTTTTGCCCTAATAGCATTGTAACCATGCCTTGAAAAATTATTTTCAAACTGTAAACCATTTTTCAAAAATTTTTTTGATATTTTCCTAAAAAGGGAATGAATTAACTTTGCAATGTACCTCGTTTGCCCTTAGATCTTTCCAGATGAAGGAGTAACAATTTTTTAAACAATGCTATTTGGAACCCTTGGAATTAGCAGCTTACATTTGATTTGGGCCATTTCGACCCATCAAAAGAATTTTTTCTAAAATTTTAAAATATTTTTCCTAAAATTTTCATGACATCCTTTTTCTGAAAAGGTATGGTTTGTGAGTGAATGATTTTCTATGAGTTGGGAATGATTTTACAAATTTCACCACACCTTTTCTCTTACATGTGCTATCAGCATTGCATTGGACGTAACTTTAAAAATTATTTCCACTCAAAAAGTGATTTTTTAGGATTTCTAGAATATTTTTACATTAAATCTTGTTAAGTCACATTTCTAATGGTACTTCACCTAATGCTTGGAACTTTCAAATTTTCCTTAAATAAAATAAAAAACAGGGATAGTGCGATGCTATCCACTATTTTTAATAATGGTCAAGATTAGTTGATTTCCTTTGAATCCTACTCCAAGGCATTCGGATGCCTTCATGTGATCTTGGTCTACCCCATTGAGTTGAAAAAACATTCATCAACCTTTGTAGGCTCGAATCAAGGCGCAATCAATCTTTGTTTTATCACCTCTATTTCATCAAGTTCTTTTAACTTAAATATCACTTATTTTGTCAAGAAATGAATGTCACCTTGTCAAGAAATTATCGAACTTTTGTAAATTCACGTCCTTTAAGCACGGTTCTCCAAAAATCATCAAAGTTTTATTTATGATGATACTCCAACCCCATTTTTGAGGGGATACTTCAACCTCTCTTTTCAAAATATATCTAAAAAATGAAATTTTTTTTCTTCTGGACCTCTTCAAGCTTTTAGAAAATTTAAAACAAATTTCATGCCTAAAGTAACTAATGGATCCAAATGCATTTGAGAATTGTTAACTTGGTTATTTCTAGATAATTGATGACAATTATGAGAAACATTTTGATTGCCCCTCCCTTTTCCATTTTGTTGTTTTGTGTGATTTATTTTATGCTATTATCTCATGTCATTGCTTTACTAACACATTTCCTTTATGATGGTCACCTTACATTCTTTTTTGCAAAACCTATTTTCAAAAAAAGCTTGAAGGCAATGTTTCTACTCGGTATTTCTTGAGTATTTGACACAAAATATCTTACTTTCAAAATTAAATTCGAATATTATTTTTACAAAAATCCTTATGTTTCACACCTTTCCAAGGCACATATGAGATTTAAATTCTTCACTAAAACCTGAATTTATCACTTTACGTAAATTCATGTATAACGGGGATTATATCAAAATAATGACTAGTCAAAACCGAAGTAATCAAAACCAAGTTAAAACATGGCTAAAAAGGTATTGATTTCAAGCACTGCATGGAAGTTCATACCTACTTATGCATAACTAACTCTAGAACCCAACTGCTGAATTTTTGGATCATGCAGACCCTGAAATCAATGTTTTAAGTATCATATCGATTTCAATAGGCATCCGATCATGCCTAGCCTAAATGATTAGTGGTGACTCTAGTTGTTGGTCATTTTGTGGTGGCCACTTGAGACTAGTTAGATGGGTGAATCGTCTGATGGTACCCCTTCATGGTTAAGAGTCGAGAAACCATATTTGTTTCACTCTCATCAAGTAGAAGTCTCAATTGAGAAGACATTTTCCCATCAAGAAATATTTTTAAGTCATACACGCTTCTTTTGCAGAAGGCACATTGTTAATAGCTTGGTAGCTCTAGTTGTTGGCCACTTCATGGTGGCTACCCAAGACTAGTTGGATGGGTGATTTATCCAATGATAAACCTATATGGTCAAGATTTGAGAATCTATACTTTCTTGCTCCCATCACCTCAGAAAAAGAGAAGTCTCAGTCAAAAGGACATTTTCTGTTGAGAAATACTTTTTAAGTCGTAAGTGCTTCCTTCGTGGGAGACATGTTGTTTATAGCTTAGTGACTCAGCTAGGGAATAATTTAGAGAGCTAGGCCTATAACTAGCCATGTCTACTAATCTTTCACTTGTCATGGTTTTTGTCATATGATTGCTGGGGACTACCTTGTTCCTGAATAAATATTGCTTCAATGTGTATGGTATTAAAAGGTAAATAAAAGTTTTGATTATTTCCTCAACACATACTGTGCATTAGTATTTGCACTGGATTCCCATCAAACCCCCTGGTGAGATTAGGGTCTTAACTATTAGGAAAAAGTGAGCTATTCGCCTTCATGAGTACCCTTTCATACAAGCATAGTGATACCTTTTAGGGTGTAAAGTACCTATTTCTCTCATGAGTACTCCTCTATATTTGCATAGGAAAATACATCCATCGGGTTGAACTCATTTGGCCAAGCCTATGATGGGCTTAGGATTGAGGTGCCTCGGCTATCCATACTAGATGGAAGAGCAATTTAGATTCCAATCTAGATGTCAACCTAAACCCAAATAGTGAGCCTTACGAGCCAAATTGTATTAAGCTACACTGAAATGCTGCTAGAATAACTCAAAGAATACAGACACCCGGGGAGACACTTATAACTTTTTTCCCATATACAATAGCTACATAGGCGATAATGAACATACCTTGTCGCCATGTGTGTCTTGTCAGTGTTAGCTTATGACGTTATGCTATCGATTGATAGCTAGCCTTTGTCATTAGGTAAGTGATAACAAGTGAAGGCTGTCACTTACAAGTCTTTATATTGCCTTCAATTAAGTCATAATCAACCTTAATAAGCTGTTATGATGCCTAAATGGTGGCTTAACACATACAGATCTCTAAGAGATGATGAAAGAACATCACTACCTTGTCATTTAGTTTTATCCCTAAAGGTATTGTATCACCTCGATAAGGATGATTTTAACCTGAACGCACCATTATGCTACTCGTGGGTACCTAACTTGTCTTGATATTTGTCATATCTATCCCTAGGCATAGTAAAAGCCTATTGTCTAGGGTCATTTACATTCTTTTACTTTTTATTCATGTTATATTATTTTATATTGTTACCAACCTATTTTCATTTCTTTTGTTCTTTTTCTAACTGTTAAATGCATTATAATCGTCACCATAGGACCATTGGCTAAAGTTCAGTGTTTAGCAAGAGGGTGTCTATCATGAAGTAACAGCCCACGTTTATTTTTTTTTTTTTTTAAGAAAGTCAAAGCATGATCCAAAGATTAGCAACTCAAAGATAGGGGTATCCTTAAACCCAGTTTAGCCTCAAAGACACACAAAAAGGGCAAAATAGGTCTCGAAGATACATGATGGATATAGTCAAACTAGTTCGATCTTCGAGGTAGGATATCGTACCGACTGGAGACTATAAACAAAAGTTATCAAAGTTCTTCGAACATGTGATTAAATGATGTAATGATATCAGACACCTTTGGATGCAATCATACATGATAAAACTCCATTTCTTGCTTCATGAAAGACACTATTAGTGAAGCAATCCTGCAAGCCAATTAGCTCTCACATTTGCATAACTAACTCGATTCTTTTGCTACTTTATTCATATCAAGAATCATTCATTATCATTATTCCATACTTGACATCATTCCATCATGAGCAATCATCAATAAACATATAAGAGTCTAATACAATAATAGTCATAAAAGTGCAAAGGATTCTAAAATTAGGGAATGAACACAGAATCGAATATTACACAAAATTACAATACCCACTATCACAAACAGATCATGGAAAATAATTGCCAAGAACACATTGACCGATTCAAGTTGATGTATAAAGAATTTCAAGACCAAATGCTTTGTCAGCAAGATGAAATGCAAGCTCAAGTCATGAAGCTCATGGAATTGATGACAGCTTCTATAAAATAAAAATAAAGGCAAGCTAGCACTATAGATACTGAAAAAGAACTGGCTAATTTGGAAAATCACCTCTCCGATAATATTGAAGATACCTAAGAAGAAACCCATCAAAAGTAATAGCTTAACACTGCACCAACCCCACTAGTACCATCGATGATATATCTGAACCCCATGGCAACTAATCAATTCATCCTTAAATTCCAAGGTGTGAATACGAAAGTCTCCACAGTCGATCCTATAAACTTTGACCATAATGAGTAAGAGAAGATAGATAGTTAGAAGTCTGCAATGTCTACAGAAGTAATGAACAAGCTATTAGAAGAACATCTTTGAATCATCAAAGGGAATAATAAGTTTAGAGCCATTGACTTCAAATCTGTGTTTGTGGTGTCTAACCTTATCATTCCCCCAAAGTTCAAAGCACTAGAGTTTGAAAAGTTCAATGGAACTATTATCCCTACTGTGTAAATCCAAATATATCTTAAATAAGATGGTCAGGTACGAGAAGAATGGGAAGCTCTTTCTGCACTGCTTTTAGGACAACTTGACCAGGGCAACCGCCTATAGTATATGGAGCTTGACAATGTCAGAATTTAGTTATGGGCCAACTTGGCTAGAACCTTCTTGAGTCAATATCAACATGTGTCAGATTAGGCTCTTAACTAGTTCTTTCTCATGAATTTGGAAAAGAAGCCTATCGAGAGCTTCAGGCAATATACAGTGATAGAGAGACGATATAACCTTGGTTCAGCCTTCTTAACTAAGAAAGAGATGACCATGATGCTCATCAACACCCTACATGTCCCATATTATGACAAGTTGTAAGGAATGCCACTAAGAATTTTGCCTATCTCATGATGTCTGGCAAAATGATTGATGCTACTGTCAAAAGTTAGCCAAATGTCAGAAGGCAAATCATCTAGGTAAAATCCATCCATAATAAAAGGGAAGGATAGGCAAATGCCATAAGCTATGCCAACATAACTCAACCAAGTCATTATCGGGTGCCTATCCTATATTACCCAAGCATACCCTACCCCAATCCAGTCATGATCCCTTACCCTCCTCAGATGGTTTATGCTATGACTTATAATCTAACCTTTAGTGTCCTTACAAATCATCCATGAAACAATCCTCTTCCAACTAACCAGAATGCTAATCCCCCTGCCAATAATCCTTCAAACAACTAAGGGGAAAATCTTAGGAGATAATAGTTTGATTCTATCCCTATGACGTACAAAGAGCTCTAGCAGGTGCTACTTTAGGGCACTTGGTTGTTCTTATTTATGTTCCTGAGAAAAAGCCCTTATACACTTAATGGTATGATCCCAACACTGACTATGACTACCATGCTGAGGCAGTGAGGCATAACACAAAAAACTACTTGTCTTTCAAGTGAAGGGTACAGAGCTTCATTAACTTAAAGGCCTTGCAATTCGAAATGAATTAGGGGCCAAATGTTGCTGCTAATCTTTTACCCAACCATGCTAAACCTACTGTGAACATGATTAGTGTCAATAACCTCTATCCTCAATCACCAGAATTTGCTCTTAACAATAGAGCCATGATAGAAACACCCTATGCTTTTTTAGTTTGTTTCCATGTAAAGTGAAAAACTAAAACCTACTTGCTTTTGCTTAATAGCTTGTGGGAATCCTATGTAATGGGCATCTTTTATCAAGTATTATTAATAAAATGACTTTTGCATAAAACATTTCATCTCATGTGCTTATTTTTATTCTTTGTCTTTGCTTAAACTTTTTGTCTTTGTATCTTTGTATATTACTCACCTTTTAAGGTGTTCTGATGGAAGTGACATGGATACTTTCAATAAGCTTCCAGAGATCAATTTTGAATAGTTAATTTGTACTGTGAAGTTGATTTTGACGAAGATAATAAGAGAGGTCCCATGATATTAGAGCTATCATGACTATTTGAGCCATTCTGTTTAGTCAACTGAAACTTAAGATCATTTATGGCTAGAGCAAATAAGATGTTCAGAATGTTTTCTAAGAAAACCTTATCTTAAAGAATGACTCATTAGTTCATGTAGTTGTGTTTGAAATGAAAGATGACTTTCTTTCCTTTCATCCTTTCATAATTGTAAAACCATCCCTTTTGTTACCCTCTGTTGTAGCATGGCCTGGATATGATCCTCACCACCCGGACTTCAAAAGTAAGTGTATAAATTGTTTCTATATATATCTATATATCATTTTTTAAGGGCCATATTATTATTTATTTTTTATGTTTGAGGGTTTAGTTATCGAGATGAATTGTTTACTCAACTTACCCTAAATGGTCATTACGAAATGACTATTTATCTTAGAGTTACCACTAATCTATTTTGGCTGGGTGAGATTGGTCACATATCAAAGTTCACATTTAGAAGGTTACGAAACCTTAGAAAACAATTCTGAGGTCTACGCTCATACTAGAGATCACATGAAAGGATCCGGGAGTCTGTTATAATCATAAGTAAGAATTAATCCTTCTCATAATGCTCAGTAATCAGTACCTTATTAATTACGTATTAATTTAAATTTGGATTTTTATTTGGTTTCAATGTTCGATATTTATGAGTCTCATGTTTCAAAATTCCTCTATTCTAAATTGATTATTGCATATAAGAAAATCGGGTTTAAATATTTTTGGAGAGTCCAAGCAATATGAAAAGTCAAAGTATCTTTAACACCCTACAGAAGACCGAAGAAATATGAAAGGTTTTATTTTAACAATCAAAATATATTATATACCCCACCAGAGGATCGAGGAATACAAAAGGTTTTTTTTCATGAAATTCGAAGAATCTCAATTTTATTTTTAAAAAGGATACTTGTTATTAAAATAATTTATAAAACCTATCCCATGTGCTAGGAGAAATTTAATTTACTACTTTAACTTAGAGACATTGCCTTAATTTTCAACATTCCGATTTTATTAAAAATAATATTTATCCTAAGGCTTGGTTTTGACTACATGTAACAAACCAAACTTAAATGATGGGAATATGGTTAACAAGACCAAAATGTCCCTTAAAGTACCTTCAACATGAAAATATCCTAGTAAACTTTAACGGACTCAATTTTAATGCAAAATTACTAAAATATCCCCAGGTACCTTCAACATGGAAGTATCTCGGTAACTTTAAAGGACTTAAAAACGAACATAAAAATGAACCTATCCCTAATGCACACCTTTTCATGAAAGAATCTTACTGATTACATAGGACTTGGTTATAAAGTAAAATTACTAAAATGCCCTTAAAGACTACTTTCATCATGAAAGCATCTCAATAAACCTAAAGGACTTAAAAATTATAGAAAAATGACAACTTTACCCTAAATAGGTAACTTGAATATTAAAGGTAACCTAAAATGCAAAAATTAAAACTAAATCCCTAAATTCCTTAAATTACATTTTAGCGCCAAATTAACTAAAAATGCATGAAATGTTCCTAGAATGACCAGAATACCCTAGATGGGTAATTTGATGTGGGAAAAAACCATTTCGACCTAAAAATGCAAGGCTTTACTGAATGGTCCTGAAACTTTTCTACCTTTACAAAATGATCCATACATGACATAAAACAGAAAATCAAACATCAAATACATCAAAATCAATATGGAAATCATATAAAAAATCACAAAAATGGTTTGGCCAAGTATCTTTGGCCTTGGAACAATTTTTTCATCCTTTTGCAAATAACTTTTTAAACTTTCAGAAACTATAAAAAGGTCCCTAAAAAGTTTAAAATGCATGATATATGTTTAAACATGTTTAAAATGCATGAAGAACACTCATATGTGTATTTATAATTTAGTCCTTAGATTTGCTATTGTAGACGTTCCACGTGCCGGGCCTTTACGAACTTTAGATGATTTGAAGGGCCAAAGCATGCTTGACTTAAAAAATATGATGATGTTTGACATGAAGGAGTAAAAGACCGTCAGACAAATCACTCATCCGATTAGTCTTGGATGGCCACCACAAAGTGGCTATAAACTTGGAGTCACCGCCAATCATTTTATGTTAGGCATGATCGGATGCCCATTGAAAATAATACCAGGGATTCTTGTTTTGGTTTCAAAAGTTGGTTACGTATGGGGAAGAATTAACACCCCCATTATACCCGAAAATCAATACCATCTAACTATATCTTACTTGAATCT
>JBBYHL010455241.1:0-15498 GCA_038381835.1 Adansonia madagascariensis | reverse complement strand
TTCCACTCATTGTTTGACAAAGTTGAATAATGAGAGGAGTAAAAATAATAATTATATTATTTTACCAATAAATTTTTCTAAATTAAGATTAAAAAGATGAAATTTTTAAAATGATAGGTATTCTTATAAATATGCGCACTTAACTCACAAGCCATACATCTCTTACTTATTTTTATGAATTAAGATAAAAATAATTACTTTTCCTATTTTTCCTTCTTTTTTTTTCTTAACAAGCATACTCATTTTTTTTACTTTTTTACCGTTTTCTTTTCATCCTTTCATTTTTTTCACTCTATCAAACATAATTTACTAACAATGATAATTTCTTTTGTATGTGTGTGTATATATATGGATAATAAAAGAATTGAAAAATTATTTTAAAAAAAAAATCAGCTTGTGGTTTGGGTGAGATCAAATTTGTTAAGTTTTAAAAGTGATACTTTGACGTGTTTGCAGCTAAGTTATATGTCTCAATCCGAAGTCTTATCCAATATTTAAAAGAGTTTGAATAAAAATATCAAGCCTCGAAAATAAATTCGGACAAAAAAATAAGGCTCGTTTCAAAACAAACTCGACTTTGACTTTAACATTAAAGGCCTAAGCTTGGTCTAGTCAGTTTTTCAATTATATACTATGTATATTTTTGTATTTATATCTATTATGTAAATTATATAAAAATAAATATACATATATGTGTACAATATTACAAGGTAAACATTTAAAAATATATTAAATTATCTATGTTTTAAAACTTAACAAAATTAAATTACTAAAAATTAAATAATTTTTTTTAAAATAATATGAGCAGACTTGAACAAATTTAATCCATATTTATAAATATTAATGTATTTAGACAAAATTTAAAGGCCAAACTTAAATATATATATATATATATATATATGTGTTTTATACCATACTTAGTTATCTTATGATTTTGCTAACATTATTAATTTGCTTCTATTATTTGCTGCCAAGTATTCAACTTTTTTTTTTGGTTTTATTTATTCTTATTTTTAATAAAATAAAAAATCTCACTCTGAACCCTAGATATATCTCTATTTCTCTCCATTCTTTTTTGTTGTCCACCTTGATTTAATCGATTCAGAAAAAATTTGAAGAGGTAAGAAAGTAAGAAAGCAATTGCCACAACAATTCCAACAACTAAGGATTTAATCGAGTCAAGTTCAAACAATAAGAAACAAGTTAAAGTCCTAGTTAAACTTGAAACACCGCTCGCGTTAGGTTAAATTTTATTTTAAAAATCGAATTCGATTCGAGTTAAAAATTAAACTACTTAAGCTCGTTTGATTAAGGTTGATTAGACTCGTTTACTTAAAAAATAAACTTAATTCTCATACTCGACTTCGAACTCAAGCACAAACTCAATTATTTGTGCTTGAATTAGAGCTCGAGTTCAAATTGAATTTTTTTTAATACTAATAAAAGATAATAAAAATATTTATTAAAGATAAAATTGATTAATTAAGCTTACGAGCTACTAAAATCAAGCAATAAAATATTCAAATTCGGCTTACTCAAAATCAAACTTGAATAATTTATGAGTAAAAGTGTCTCGTTTGCACCTTGAATAATTTTGGATTTTCATCCAAGTTTGTATTTCTATTTGGTTCTTTCACAAGCAAGAAAGGTTTTTTTTTTTTTTTTTTTTGGTTAATGAATTTGATCGATAAAATTGGGAAGTTGTGGAGAATTATCATCCATGCCTTACTTTCTCTAAAATAGATATTCTCTCCCATAAATGTAAGCTAAAATTTGGTTGAAGTTTTGAAAGATTTAATTATTTGCATAATATGTCTTAGTGTGATTATTGTTGGATGTTGCATAAAGTTTGTGGTAATGTGTTTAGATTAATTTGACCAATCAATTTCTTTTATTTGTTTTCGTAACAATTGTAACCCTTACAACATAATGTAAGAGAATATTATATTACATTAAGAATTAAAAAAAAAAAAGAAAAATATATTTTTATTTATCTTGTTAAAAAAATAATAATAATAAGACCCTTTACAACGTACGGGTATTTCTAGTTGTTTATTGTTGACGACAAATAGCCACCGCTTGATTTGTTTTTGGACGTGCAATATAAATTACAGATCATGGGACTTGGCTTTTGCAAAACTTTGGACGCAGCGTCTCGTGGAAATCATGTCTGTGAGGTAGACTTAGTAATTTTAAATATGATACGATTATATAATATGAATAAAATATTAAAAAATAATTAAAATACGATAAATAATAAAATATGATAAAATATATTACTGGCACAATATAAATATACGAATTTATATAAAATAAAATATTAATTTGTCAAAATTTATATAAAATATATAACACATTAAACATGATTATAACATTAAAAAATTGATAAAAATATAACATAAATATACGAATTATTAAATCTATCCGTAAAGACTGGAGCTGAGACATTTAGAATTTGCAGCCCATTGTTCCTAGGTTTCAACCAGTTATGTTGTGCAAGTGCTTGAATGCAAATGTGGGTAATAATAGAAGTGAGCAAGAAAGACATTCAACAGAGAACACCAAGCAAGAAGTTGAAGGTTCCATAGTAAAACATTCACCTCCGACCATGATAACAATTCGATTTGATTTTGAAAATAATTAGGATTAATGTTAGATTAATGTATAGCATTTTGAGTTTTCAAAAACTGATTAATATATAACCGAACCGATCAAAACAAAATTCACCTTTTCAGATCGGTTCAATTCGTCGGTTTGTAAATTTTAAAATATATATCTTTTTCTATAATCTTTTAAGTTTATCTCACTAATTTAAAAATAAAAATATTTATTTTTCATATTATAAAAAATTAAATAAAAAATTAAATTCGGTTCGATTCGAATAATTTCAGTGTTTTTAACTTATAAACTAAAAACTGAACCAAATATATTTAATTATTGTCCGATTGAAATAGAACAGACTTAAATAAAAATCGAGCCCAAGACTGCGATTTGAATTGATTTCGATTTTCTCGATTTTTTTCTCAGCCCTACCTTCGACAGAAATTCCTGCTGAGAAAGGATCAAGAAAATAAACAAGCAGCCAAGTCAAACTCAAGGGCATCACGCAACTGCCATGTCTTAAGAAATTTCAATATCAATGGCACAGAATAAGCTTCTATGTTGCTTACTTTAACATCCGTGTTCGACATTCGTGTCTAAAACATTCAGAATAAATATAGGAATATAATCTACCAAATACATAAAAAAAAATTTTAAAAATTAAATATAATCGTGTCAGCCATATACCCATATCCGATACTCACACACGTCCAAGTAACATAGGTAAGCTTTGCTACAATTTCAATACTCTACCATTGAGGAGATAAAGGGCTGTGACAATGAAAAGAAATTGCCAACACTAGTAGTAATCAAAGAACAACAAAACACTGCAAGCATGAATAATCTCAACAATTAAATTTTGTAACAGAATCAAGAAATTTAAAAGGCAACAAGAGAGTGGTAGTTCCCAACCTGTTTCAGCATGTATTAATTCCATCCTTGCAATCTTTGGTTAAATTATAGAAGGTTTCGACGCGCGTTTTCGAACGGTAAAGTACCTCAGTATCCACAGCAACTCTCATGTATCCATCGAACTCGACTGGTTTTCCATCATTCAGCAGCGTCGTCTCATTGTACCACTCGCTTGTGTTACTCCATAGTTCGTTGTAATCATCGAGCAAATGGACTTTGTAATGCGACCTCAATTTATCGAAGTAATTGTAGAACGGTTCATTCGTTGCTATGTAAAGATTCCTCCATGGCTGAATCGTTTCTTTAAGCTTCATGAGAAGAGCATCAGGGGATGTATCAGAATCCAAGTGTGGCCACAGTTGTTTATTCCGTGCTTTTTCGCCCCGAATCACATGGACAGCATCGAAATCCCAGTCCATTCTTCCGCTGATCTCAGTCACTATATTCATCAATCTCTTTGATTTCCATAAAGCATGCCAAGGCCTCTGAATGTACTTAGCTGCTTGCCCCTCGCATACTCGGTACCAATAGTTTTTGGGCTCACGGGCATCGAATTGCCTCCAAATGATTGTGCTCTTATCTCTCTTAAGTTGCATTGGTGTGACTTTATAGGTTTTTAGCTTCTTGACTGGAACTTTCCTTTTATGGCTCTTATCCCATTGCTTCCAATCTCTCAAGAACTCCGTCTCCTCCACAACAGATGCCACCTCCTTAAGATGCTCGAAATCGAAATAAAACCGAAAATCTTTTCCCTCCTCATCCTTATTGCTAGGACTGTAAGTTGCCGATAAACATACGCTCAAATCCATCACGAAAGTCCGATTCAAATACATTGCCTCCCCTAAACCACACAAGAAACTCCACAAGTAATGATTCATTCCCTTGCAGTAGTCCCCTCCACGTGCATAATACAGATACCTCCCTTTCCTAAAATTCGTTTCCGAACCCAAAGTCGGAATAGTATCGTTTATCTCTTCATCGCGTATAGGGGGTGAGAGCTTGGGGTTCGCACCACTCCTTGTGGAGTTAGTCCTATTCCGAGGCCTCCGAGCATTGATTCCCGAATGCCAGCCACCTGTACGCATCACTTTATAGGTACAATTCTCTCCGATCCCCAACTTGAACCTTCTAAAATCCCTGTACTTCCTCCATGACTTCTCTTTCTTGTTCCTAAACCTCCAAGCCACATCACACTCATCCGGTTTCGTCCCATTCACCGGAGTTCTATACTCCAGAAACACAATAGACCTGAAAGCTTTCAAATTGAATTTCTCGACAGCAAGTAAAACCCGCGGATCCGAGCAATTCACAACCTTTAACTCCTCACAATCTGATTTCAGGCTCGAATTCAAGAGTTTCTCTTCGGACTTCTCGATCACGGTTTCAGTAATGGGATTGAGTGCCAAAGCAGGGGGCACCGCCGGTGCCGGCAAGGAAAGTAAATCCTCCCCGGTTTTGAGGATCGAATTATCATTTTTGAAAGTGGCATTTTCAGTTTGAGTGAAGAGCTTGGTTAAGGATGGAGCTGACTCCAGCCATGGATCTGGAGGTTGGTAAGTGATTGCAATAACTGTAAATATTAGCACCGAAAACACGAAAACTGAGAAACAAAGATTGCTTATCAGTTTTATCAGATTTTGTCCAATTGGCTCAGTGCTTAACTCTGATTCCTTCATGGATTTTCTCATTATCTTTGAAAAACCCAATTGCAAAAAACTAATCAGATCTCCAGATAAAACAAGAAAACACGCAAGTTTAATAACAAAAAATGAAAATCTAATCTGATACCTTAATGGGTTTTGTTTAATTTTGAAAACCCAGTAGAAATAAGCAATCAGATCTAGATGAAAGCAAACAAATGAAAGAAAAGGAATAGGAAAAAGCTAAAGACTTGGGATGTTTCTTACTTGTGAATGTTTAATGGGGCTCTAGCTTTCCTGGGAACCCAAGTTATTATACAAGTAAATATGATAATGTATTTTGAAAAAGGAAAAGCAGTGATTGGCGAGAAGGAAAATGAGAGAACAATGGAAGCTGAGAGAGAAGAATGTAATCAGATTGAAGAAGAATGAAGAAGAAAGGCGTTGAGTGGAAGCAAAAGATGGAGCTGCTGTTGGGCTGTTTGCAGGGTTAGTTGTTTAGACTTCACTTTCACTCCCTTTGACAAAGCAATGAAATCGGCATTTTAAAAAATTTGATCAGAGGTTTAATTGGTAAGATTTATAGATCACCAATTCAATCGATAAAATCTCTTAAATAAATTAATTAAAAATTTAAAAATTTTAATAAATATTAAATATAGTAAATATTTAATAAAAAATATATTTAGCTAAATAATATAACCTTTAATATAAATTTAAAAGATTTCATATTCAAATCTTATTACATAAAATATATTTTAAAAATATAATAAAAATAATTTTAAATTAAGTTTTTTTTTTTTTAATTTCCCCTTTTTGACTTATTTTTTACCCGTTCAACTTTTTTTTACCGATTCCTTAAACTTTAGGTTCTATAATATACACGGAACCAAATTAACCGATTCAATCGATTAGTCTCATCAATTTTTTTTTAATAATGATTATTATGATTAAAATATTAAAATGATCCCGAATTATTTTTTTTTAAATAAATTTTTAATATTTAATTTATACCTAGTTAAGTTTTTATTTGAAGTATGTTTATTTAAAGGTTAAAAATATAAAATTATAAAAGTAAGTTTTTTCATTGTTATTTTAAACAATTATTATCTATTAAACTAATCAATTAAGGAAGACATTATTTTAAAGTCATAGAAAATCAAAAGGCAAAATCCAAAAGACATAATCAATTATCACAATTAATTATCGTAGCTCACTTACCAAATAGTTTATTAAGAAATTTAACAAATAGTTTGACAAATAATTTTATTAATATTAATATTAATATTGATATCAATTAAACATCTTTAAAATTACAGAAAATCAAAAGATAAAAAAAAATCCAAAAGAGACAATCATTATCACGAGTAATCATTAAAATATATCTAACAAATTATATTAATTTTATTATTATTACCAATTTTAAAAAAAATTAATGTATAGTTTAATAACTCTATACATATTTACGTAACAAATAGTTTATTACTATTACTATTAAAAGAATAAGTGTTTATTATATTAACAAATAATTTACTGATAATAATAATTGCTTAGAAGAATCTAACTATATTTAGAAAAAGTGAGACTCGGAATTCAAGTTTAACCATATGATTTTGTGTTTATAACTCTAAACATATGATTTTCGTTGAGACAAATTATTACGATTCAAAATGCAAAATTATTGGTCGCTTTTTGTAATAGATGTTTACTTTAGGATGCAGACAACGATGAAAAATTGAATCAGATTGATGGATCGGATAATCATTTCAATCGGTAAAAAAAATTTATTTAAACTTGTAATTGAATAAAGTTGAGTTTAAATAGTAAGAGATTCGAAAATTTCATCGAATTTTATTTTCAAAACTTAAACTCAATTTAAAATAAAGATTAAAGTACTCGAACTCGCTTCATTAAGTTTATTTATCTGGTAAAAAATAAGTTTGATTCTCATATTTAACTTTAAAATTTGATTATTTACACTCAAATTTGAATAAAAGTTTAACCGAGAGTTTTTAACACTAATTAATGATAAAAAAAACTTAATTAAATTCTCAAACTACTTGAATCAAGTAATGATACCCAAATTCAAATTGCTTAATCGCTCAACCTACCTAAGCTTAGATATTCGAGTCGAATTTGAGTATTTTTTTTTATCCAAACCCAGGTTATTTTATGCACAAGTGTCCCTATTATACTGATCTAATCTTATGACATTAAAAGACGATAATTAGTTGAAAAAAATTGGTTTAATAAAAAAAAAAAAAACAGAATATAGATTAAATATTATATTATTACTTTTTGTTAATTATTTTCAAGTAGTGAAATTTCAATATCTAACCTTTTATCCATTATACGGAAGATCATACAATTAAACCATATATATGTTTTTAATAACATTTATTACATTTAATACTTCTTTAATATTAAATATTATATATTTAATATTTACTTTATTTTTTTGATTGAATAGATCGATTGGATTGTTTCGATCCGATATTTTAGTCATTGGTTTAGGCAAGTGTTCAACTAGCTTAACCAACCTTAAATATACTAATCAAATCTCAACGAAAGGCATGGTTGTAGTCATGGAAATGGAAATTTTTGTAGATGAAATAAGCCAACCATCTTGAAGCTGCAAAGCAAATGATTGCCATTGAAACCATCGTTGTTCTAGCCACCATCGACATCACATTGTGCTTTGTTGCGGCCACGATCCCGATGGAAATAATGGATATGAGTTGCAATACGACTTCGAGTGCGTTGAGACCTTTATATGCTGTATTGCAACTCTTGCAATTCACCACATGAGACCAGTACCTGCGGAAGTTCGTCAAAATTAAAGCTTTGTTATTAAACTAAACAATACGATTGAGTGTAACAGGCTATGCGTTCAGCCCGAATTCGTTGGGCCTACATACAGCTGGTGTTTGGTTTAAATCACGAGTGAAATAAGGGCAGTCATTTCAAGCCATACTCAAGGGAAGTTTGAATAGCCATTCAGTCCACTGAAAAGTAATCAGGTCGTGGTCATAATAAAAATAATTACTCTAAGAGATTCGAATTGCTTCTTGGAGGATTCGAATTTGGTAGTATTCTATTCCACTAAATCAAATTACTACTATAACTCTTTCATTCTTTTCCAACTCTATACTATTCCTCACAGCATAATTATTTTATAGCAACTCTATTACATTCTGATAAACTAAATGTACCGTAAGAGTTCTAAATGTTGAATATTCTTTTTTGGCTGTATGACTCAGATCATATAGGCATGTACATGCAAGTCAAGGTTGTAGGTTATGTTATTTGGACTAGGTTGCAGGGCTGAGTAAAAAAATCGAGAAAACCGATTCCAATCATAGCATTCGATTCGGTTTTTATTGAATTTTGTTAGAATAGTAAGTATATTTGGTCCAGTTCAGTTTTCAGTTCATAAGTTAAAATAACTCAATTATTCGAACTGAATATTTTATAATTAGTTTTTATCTTTTAATATAAAAATAAATATTTTATTTTTAAATTAGTGAAAAAAAGTAAAAAAAATACTAAAAAAGTATTTTTAAATTTAAAAAACCGATGAACCGAATCGATCCAAACCACTACAGTTCAGTTTGGGTTGATTCAGTTATAAATGTTTCTTCGGTTTTTAAAAAAACCAATGTATTACAAAATAAACATTTTTTTTTCCAAAATCAAACCGTTATCGCCCTTATGCTCGGGGGTGAGTTCAAATATAGATACGTGTCTGATATGAGTATGCCTATTTTTTTTTTAATTTGTCCATATATTTCAAGGATTGTAACTTAAACGCGCGTTCAGATACATGTCGAACACAAATATTAGACACGATACTCCAGAAAAACTGAAGAGTCAGATTCAAAAAAGTTGTAGGACAAAGTTGCTTGATATTACCTGTCCATCAGTTTTTCTCTAGGAGGGGATGGAGGAAGAGCTCCACTAAAGCTCCCTCTCCAATCAATCTCACCGCCAGCATACTTGTTGAACCACCTTCTGAAACCAACCACTAAGGCATCTGATTTTGTAGGCAAAAAACAAGCTTTTTGCCAATTGGTAGTCCCAATTTCCATTATCTTATGCTCCTGCAATAAGAAATCCGGTGTCAGATTGTTAGCATGTCTGACAGATATTCGGACATGAAAGCATACTCACATTAGACAAATACTCGAATCCGACACTCACCCAAGTATGAGTAACAGAGGTTTTGAATGAAACTCATTATTCAGCAAGGGATATAGGAGAATCACCTCCACATGAAGAAGATACAAATCAGAATCAAGAATCAGGTTTTGTCCAATGTGAAACATCCATCTTGGAACAATTCTGTCAATCCAAACACCAAAGTTTCTTGGGAAAGTCCAAATCAATCTGCTATGACCTGGACTAACTGGAACACATATAAAAATCAAAGAAAGGAGTTTCTGATTTCCTGGTGATGCCTGCACAAATTACTATGTATAAGCAAAACTCACCGGGAAAAACAAATAACAACACTACAACAAATTAATTACATAAATCTATGTTACTCAGACGCGGGTGTGAGTGTCAGACATTGATATATATCTGACATGGTTATGTTCAATTTTTTTCAAGATTTCTAATCATTTGAAAGTTCCTTGAAGGATTATATTTTCTTATCCATGTCCGAATATACATCAAATATGAAGGTTAAACGCAGTTATTTAAAGAAAAAGAAAGAGTCGGAGCAACATAGATATAACTAGTTAATTTCCTTGATAGAAAAATACTATTCCTTTTTGATAAGAAGTCATCAAGGAAATTGTGCATGTCAAGGTATCACGTATAATATACTCTACCAAACCGGACAGAAAGCCAGTTGTCCGGTCTGGGTTTTTGATAACTGATAAATGGTAAATAGCACTATAATAGATTGAATGTCGAACCTTTTTGGTTTCAGTAGATGTTTTGGATGCATTTCCTTGATCAAAAGGAAGATCAGCAAAAGCATGAAAGATGCAAGGTGCAATAAAAAGAGAACTGCCCCAGTCTTGCTTTCCAGTGAAACCATTTACATCCAACTTCTCGACACTCATCTCAAGTGGTCTGCCCCCTTCTCTGTCAGCCTTCGCTGTGAAGCAAAATGTAAAATTTAGATGCATGAATTCCAGAGCTATATTGCTCCGACTCTTCATTTTTTTACACTATTCACGTTCGACACTCGTATGTGATTCATTTTCGGACATAAGTATGAGAATATGACCCTCCAAATACATTAAAAACTGCGCATACCTATGTCGGGCATATACCCGCACCCAACACCCACACTTGAATCTGAGTAACATAGATGGGGAGAATAGAAATAATTTTGTAATTACATAAAAGAACTTCTTACTCTTGGGAGCCCGAGTGCGCATTAATCCATAATGTGCATACGGAACATGAGCCGGATCCATCAAATTTTCAATCAACACTTCATACCTGAAAATGCAAAATTAGTTTCTTTCCCATTTTTAATCACCATCTTCTAATTCATTCAAGGTTTGTATTATAATGAATAAATGGAGTTCAACTATGTAGCTTTGACTCTTTATTTTTCTTGAAGTACCTACATCTAACACCCATGTCTGACATATATCCGGACATGAGCATAGGGATCTAACCCTCCAAAGATCCTCTAAATACATGGAAAAACATTAAAAAAAAAAAATTAAACATAACTATGTCGGACACATACTCATATCTGACACTCACACCCAAGCTCAAGTAACACAGGAGTTTGATGCAAGGTAGGATTCATAAAAGGCACAGCAGATCCTATTCCCTTAAGAACAAGATTGAAGGTCTATAACTATCTGTAGTAAGTCCTTGAAGGAATAATGGTGACTAATGACAAAACACCATGAGCAAAGGGAGTATGACAAAGGATTAGTATGCGAATTTGTTCCCGAACTATACACTTTTTAATGAATTGTTATTTCAAAAAACCAATTCTCAATCAAGTACCTGAACTTGTATTCCGTAAGCAGGTTACCCTAATGGACTAAAGCAGCTAGAAAAAAATGGTAATGTAGCATGGTTGACTAATACTAAGTCAACACATGTCAATCAAATATTTTTCTAAATGCTGACCTGACATTGACCTAAGACATAACGACTTAGTATTGGTCAACGAAACCACATCAGCATTTTATGCAACGGTATTAGTCCATTGGGGTTGTCTTACATGATGAAAATAGACATAAAATTTAGATAATCCATTGTGAAATTTTTTTTCTTTAGATACCAAACTTTTAAGTGGATCGTTCAGCAATCAATTCACAATTTAACACTACTGCAAAGGATATGCTTGGAGCAATATGAGTCCCAAAACCTGAAGAAATAGTATATTATCATTCAAGAAGATATGAAAGCAAACAAAATGGAAGGGGAAGAAGGAATAAGATGGAAACGAGATGATGCAAATCAGACATGACACACATACGAGAAAATAACTAAAACATGACACGAATACCTAAACATGTTATGAAACCTTAAACTTGATTATGATACGATAAAATATACAAACATGACACAAGATACATGAATTGTCATCCATTGGCCTGAGTCTACGTAAGCTATAAGCCAGGCACAACAAAATTTAGAATTTGAGGATAGGATTAAGTTCAGATTCAAACTAATTAATTGAGCTAAGAAGGCATATTTAATATTTATTAGCAATAAATATGGCTACACTAAGACATAAACAATAGAAACTTGCATTTACCCATAAGGAATATCCCTATTTCCCATCAACTTTGTAAATGACGGATCATCCAATACTGGAATGTAAGGGGGCTTTTTCTTTGTAATAATATCTTTGAATTGAGGATCAGCATTTGGCCAAAACCACACAATTTCGTGCTGCACTGTGCTTGGATAGACAGCCACACATGCTTTCTTGAATGTGTGCACCTGCAAATTTTGAAAGCAAAGGTAAATACTGAGTATTATGTACAAAATTGCGGAAAATGGACCGTGATTACAAAATCAACATGCTGAGAAGTGGAACAGTGTATATAACCTATTTTACCTGGACTCAAGAGGGTCACAAATATGAGTATTTATCTGAGACAGATATCCTCAATCTTTTTTCAAATTTTTTCTCATATTTGGAATAGAAAATCATATACCCAGACCTATGGCTTATTATGCGTCATAACTAGAGTCCTTTAAAGAAAAACAAAAGTTTAGGACCATGGTAAAAAATGCTTATTTTTCAACTTGAATATTATCCCCTAAACCTATTCAAGAATCGATTACTCACTCAATCTAGTGCTTGACTTGGATTGAGCTTTGAATAAAGTATTTATGAATTCAAGTCTGACTCGTTTCAAATTATTATTTAATAATAAATTTTTATTTACTTTTATGAATTTTGAAATGTACTTTTGGACCAACCCGGCCCGAACTGGCAAAAGGAATCGAAAATGTTGACCTCACCGTGAACAAATCTACTACCGCAAATTAAACCCCAAAAAGTTTCTACCAATCATAACATAAGAACAGCATAAGAAAGAAGGAAAAGCAGATTAAAACCTGATAATATTAGTTAAAAGAAGGGGATTACCGGGGGACCTTCTGGGGGAGCTTGAGGGATAAATTTGCAGTCACCGGAGCCACCGAAACACCAACCATGGTAAACACATTGCAACCTCCCCCATTGATCAATTCTTCCTTGGGACAAAGGAGCCAACCTATGGGGGCAAGTATCATCAAACACTTTCCACTCATTCTCGTTCCGATCCCACCACACCACCAGATCGAGTCCCAACACCTTCTTTGCATGCGGCGCCTTCTTATCCAAATCGCATACCGGCATCACTGGGTACCACTGCGAGTACCAATCGAATTTCTCTTGCTCACTGTCAACTTTAACTTCCGGCAGCGGTGGCACCTCCATGGATTCTGTTGATGATGATGCTGGAGATGATGATAAGGTTGTAAACAGCCTGGATTTTGATGTATTTCTATGAAGTGGTGTGAAAGATGAAATGAGCCCAGGTTTTAACAGAAAATTCTGAAACAAGGGCTGGGTTTTGCTGATTTTTGTTTTTGTTGTTGGAATGTATGGTGCAGGAACAATGGCGGAAGAAGCTCTGAGAACTTCCATGGCTGCCTATCTTCGTTTCTTTTTCTTTGTTTTGTTTTTTTCTTTTCTTATCAATCTTTTGAGCTCACGAGCTTAAGCAAAGAGGAAGAAAGGGAAGTAAACAAGTTGGCGGCTGAAAGTGGTCCACCGTGTAAGGATCAAAATGCGAGAAAAATGAGAGTCACGAATTTTGCATTTTTGGCATTTTTCTAAAGTATTTTATCTGAATTAATTGAGCGGCTTCAGAGGCTCAGCAGTTTACAAAGCATGGACTTTGTGTTTTGCCACGTTGTCTGTCTCTTCATGTCAATGATGAAAAAACCAACGGGATTTTTATTTAATCATTATTATTATTTTTTATTTTTAAAATTAGGCCGATCTTGAATTACAATTAGAAAATTTTATTAAAAAATTATTTATTTAAAAAGGTGATTTTTTAACTGTAATTCAAAATCATTCATTTTAATATATAATTTTCAATCGGTTTAATTACGAAAATAAAAATAATAATATTTAAATAAAAATTTTAAAAATTAAATTAAAAGTGAGATCGGATAATTTTACTATTATAGGTTATAAAAAATAAAAATAATTAACAAAAATTCAAAAAAAAATCAAGAAAAGGAAAAATTAGAAAAAAATTTAAAAGTTAAAAAAATCAGTATCTTAAAAGCTTTGGACTTAAAAAAATACGAATTAAGAAATACAGGTTAAAAAATTCGTTTAAAATTAAAATCTTGCTGGGTTAAAATTTGAGTTTACTTTTGGGGCTTTCTTGTTAAAGAAATTTGGGTTTAAAAATGGGTTAAAAATAAAATTAGGTTTGGGTTAAAAAAGCCCAAAGATAATGAATATATGTTAATGTCGGTTCAAACGGTTTTTTTTTTTTTTATTTTCGGTTTCTTATTTTTTAATTGTTCTGAGTGGTTCGCACTTTTTTCAGTTATTTATATGCTGATGAATTGTCAAACATATCAGTTCTCGTTGAACCGATTAATTCAGTTTGATCTAATTTTTTAATCAGTAGTTTAGATTTAATATCCGTAGATAGGATATGATAATATAATACATTATAACATTAAAAAAATAATTAAAATATAACATAAAATACGAGACAAAATAAAAAAATAATACAAATACGATATGAATACATTAACATGTTAAAATCTACATAACATAAATTATTAACATATCCAAAATTATATAAAATATATTTTAAGCATAATTAATATTAAAATATATACGAATACAATACGGATATACATATATTGAATTTGGGTTTATCTCATATCTTGTTGAAAACCAAATTAGATGATTGACTTGTAATTGAGGAGACCATCAAGATTATTACTCCTATTAGATTATTCTAAACCGAGGGATTCAATTAATATCGGTGTAAAACTAATCCGTTACTAATCAATTTTATCTATTTCAATTCATATATAATTGATATTTTAATAAATTAAACCTTAAACTTATTAATATAATCACACTTATTATGCACTTAAAATTTTGAACTGATTCTATATTTATATCATGTAAATCGAGAATATCAATCCTTTTATATATTTAATAATTAAATTTTTAATATTAAATAAATAATTGAATATTTTTAATTTTTTTAAAATTTGACGTACATACGTATAGACATCTATTAAGTGAACCTAATAAAATCTAATAAAATCACCCAAAATGATAATGATGAATTGTCAGTAATTTCTTGAATTATGGAATCCAAAATATTCAACAATCAACAAAGTATTTTCCTAAATTGAGGAAGGGATTTTACTCACCTTTTTGCAGATAAAAATCTATTGCAAACTTGGTTCTTGATCCTTCACTTCAATTCTCTAATCCCTTTGTTTCGTGCAAAGAAGAGGGGAAAATAATTTTTTTTTTTTTTTTTACCAAAAACACAATGTAAGCTGGTATCTTTAAAAGCTAAGTTATTTACTATATATTTGGTTTACTAAAATAAAATAAAATAAAATAATAATTACGTAGGAATGTAATAACATTAAAATGGAACGAAATAGCTTTACTAATAATTTGATTTAGTAAAATGAAATACTATAAAGATAATGTTGCAGTCCGCTAATTAAAGTCCTTGCCAACCATGCTTAACTTTAAAAGCATGCAGTGGAGAAATTTGCTTGTAGAACTCAATCTATGAACTACGTTGCCAAAAATTATATTATTTTCCTTCTGAATTGAAATGGAATTAAACCCAAAATTCCT
>JBBYHL010455240.1:0-53639 GCA_038381835.1 Adansonia madagascariensis | reverse complement strand
TGAAAATGATCAATTTCAATTTCAAGCTATACACCTCGGAGGGGTGAGAAACCTAGGGGTTTATGATGAAAATGATCTTTGGATGGGTTTTTCAAAAAATCAAATATTTCATGTCAGCACTGGAGAGATACCGACACAAGATATTGTTTTATGATTTTAAAACTGATTTTTAAAGCATGAATGCCCAAGGTCCCTACTAAAGGAAATGTATTAGTAAGGTGGAAAAGAGAAAAATAAATAAATCCACACAAAATACATAAAAAGGAGAAACGATTGAAATGTTTCACGTAATTATCTTTGATTATCAATGAATAACCAAGATGACAATGTTGAGACTTAGTCAGATTTAGTGGAAATTTGAGGACAAAAGAAGGTTTCGATAACTGGGGATGTCTTAGGGAAAAAAGTTTGGATCTTAAAAGGAATGTGGAGAGTGGGGTTTGGAGTATCCCCTCAAAAAAGTGGGGTTGAAGTATCCCCAAAGGTGATCATTTTAGGTAAAAGTAGGGTTGGCATATCCCCCTGGAGTAGTGGGTTAGAGTATCCCCAAAAATAAGAATTTGATATCATTTTGAGGTAAAAACAAGGTTAGAGGATCTCTTCGGAGAAGTGGGGTTTGAGTATCATCGAAATAAAAATCTTCGACGTTAAGAGGAGTAGGTCATATTCTTGAAAATAGGGAATCTTTAAAATATCAGGAGCCAAGGGTTTGGCTAAAATGTTTCTCTTTTTGTTTAGCCTTGGTCTAATTCTAAAGGGCTTAGGTTACAAGAATAAGCCGAGTAGATCATGAGGTATTCGAATGCCTCAATAAAAATATTTCAAAAATCAGGTTAGAAACAGAGGATGGCATCATGCCATTTCTCTTTCTAAATTTAGTTTGAGCTTATCTAGAGGTCTCGAGGGGTAAATAAGGCACTGTTGGAAAGTTAACTTGATGAAGATTAATGTAAAAATATTCCAAAAATCCTAGAAAACCATTTTCTAGATGGAATTAATTTTTGAAGTTCAACTTGTCTCAACATTGGTAGCATGTACAGGGTAAAGTTATGATAGACTTTGAAAAATCATTTTGGACTCATCCAGAATTGTTAGAATGCAAATATACCTTTTCGAAAAGGGAATTTCATGAATTCCATGGGAAAAATATTCAAGGAATTCAAAAATGTTGTTTGCTAGGCCAAAACAGCCCAAACAGTAAACTACTCACTGGATCCAAGGGTTTCAGACAGTGAAGATTTGGAAAATCATAACTATTTCATTTGAGATGATCTGAAGGAAAATGAGACATCGTTGGAGAAGTAATTCGAAACCCTTCAAAGGAAAAATACCAACACATTCTGGATAAATCATTTTTATTTTATTAACAATTTTTCAAGACCAAGCCACTATGTTGCTAGAACAAAACAAGGGAGGTGTTTAGCAATTTGGTTTTTCTTTGGGTTGAGCTTGGATATGGACATTCGAACATCAATAACCAAGATGAAAGGTTGGCATGGGTGTCACGAGTTCATTCCATAATCCCAGAGTAGTTTGGGGTAATAGAACAACCCATTGACCATGCCACTATAAAGGTGGTTGGCTAAGGACCAAGGGTTCACATTTTTCAACTAATTTCATTTTTGAAAAACCAATACTCTTATACTCATTCTTCCATGAATCCAGAATTGAACACTTGCTTTGCCCCCAAGGTTGGGAAACCAAATTCATAAAATTTTAAGCCCATGTTATTCTCCATGTATGGGAGATAGCATGTGCTTAACTTGGGGATATTTTTTAATTCAGGTTTTCTAGCACTCATGCAAGCATCTCAACACAAGGAAAGTACCACAAAATGATGCAGAACATAGAGGATATATATGCACAAGCAAAGATTGCATTTTTCATAGAAAAGATGACAAAATAATGCATGGAGATGATACATAGATGCATGAACATACTTAGGATGAACATGTTTAAAAAGAGTTTACTAAAAATGCGTTTTGATTTCATGAAGCCTATCAAGCTTCTAGGAAATGCATGAGCATACTTATGTCATGTTAAGATGCATATTTTAAACATGAGATAAAGACATGAATATAGAAGAAACATGGAAGAAGTACATGGACAGAGGTTGTTATGGTGATGAAAATGCAAAAAAGCATGCTTAGTTAACCAAACAACATGAAGGCACTAAGAAAAACATCAAGATCCTAAACTACCACAACCAAAGCCACAAAAAATGCATGGGAGTCCTAAGATGGCCCTAAAAGAATAAAAAGGGTCTACTAAGATGATGTTAATGACAAAACAGAAACTACAAAGATCAAGGTAGAGGGGCTATACCAAAAACTTAAACTTCCCTTTCTCTCAAAGTAATGGCTATAGGCTTAATTTTTTCCTCCTCCTTGCCATTATTTAGCAAGGAAAGGATAAAAGGAAATAGCTTTTTGGTGATATGGTTGATGGTAAGGCTTTTTAAGGATCAAAATGTGTGAAAAGTTGGGTTCTTGAAGGTTTTCCAATTATGGTCTAGATTAGCTACGGGAATGGAGGTTGGTTATGAGTGAAAGACAATGGAATAATGCTTTTGGTGAGTTTTTGGAGTTAAAGCTGCTAAAGAATTTCTGTGAATGAATGAAGAGTTTTCTGAGATTGCTGAGAGTTTATTTTTTATGGTTTATTCCACCTTTTTTTTTATGGCTAATCATTGCTCTTTTTAAGAGACAATGTAGGGGTACTTTTGATTTTTCTCTTTTACCCCAAGGTATCTCTAGCTACCATGCTCAGTTGACTCTTTTTTTATTGGTTTTGCAATGCTGAGCAAGGAGGTAGAAAGGCTGCAGCAGCCTCCGACTAGAGATATGCCTATCACCCTCTTACAACCATATATCTTATGAAAGTGACCTTCATCTATGGTTGTTTGGGCTCTAAAATTTATTTAAAATCCGGTAATGAGCCCGTAGTTGAGGTTTACAATGTTACATGATAGTTCTTTGGTGTAAAAACATGTTTAAATCAGGTTTTCGAAGGCTAAAAAATGGCTCAAACTAGGGAAAAATGCATTGGTGTATTGATATAGACATGTTGTATTGATACAGACATGTTGTATCGATACACAAGGTACATTTTACTCCTGAGTATTGATACAATTAGTTATGTATCGATATTAAGAGCAAAAAATGTTTCTAGTCTCGAGACTTAGAGGCTAGTGTTGATACTTCATGGATCTGTATCGATGCTCATGCTTATGTATTGATACATTTTGCCAAAAATCATAACTTTAGCTACTGCCAAGGTCTGTATCGATACAAACATGCCAGGTATCGATACCACACGATGGGTATCACTCCCAAAACCCTATTGTATCGATATTACATGTGAAAATTCAAGTTTTCGCACCCTAAAGGCCTCGTATCAATACGTACACCCCAATATAACTTGTATGAACCTGTGGCTTCCTGATTTACCTCAACTTGGTCACAAACAATGGGAAATTGATTTGTGTGTAACTTTGGTGACACCATGAAAAGTGGCCTTTGATGCCTCTTTTTTATATTTTCTTTAATATGGCCCATAGGCATTTTACAACTTCCCAAAAAACTTTTTCATCGGGCAAGAACTTTATTTCTATTTTTGATTTCATCACTCTTTGATTATGCCTTAGATTGCCAGAGATTGGCCTGGATAAAATAAGATGTCTACAGCTATGTTTAATCAAGCTGGCATTAACTAGCAACTAGGAAAAAGTGATTAAAGACATTATAGTGAGAGTTGATCCATTATCAATAAGGACCTTAGGCAATATGGTGCCATTATAATTGTTGTTATATGAAAGGTTTTTATGGAAGTAGTCCCTCCTGCTAGTATCTCATTATTGCTGAATGAAATGAAATTGTTAGTAACAATATTGTTTAGCAGGCAATGAAGTTTGTTTATAGATATATCATGAGGAATGTATGCCTGGTTAAGCACTTTTAATAAAGCATTTGGCTGCAGCTTCAAGCTAAGTAGTAGAGCTAGTAGAGAGATTTTTGTAAGTTGTTTCAATTGCTCTACAATGCTATATTCGCTATGCTTTATAAACTTAAGAAATTTAGCTGTTTCTTTTTCCCCATCAGTTTTTGAACTTTTGTCTGAACATGTTCAGCAACCATGGCTTTTTTCAAATATTTATCCCTTTGATTTTGCTTTAGCACCATCTTTATTAGTGTCATAACCATAATGCCACCCATTTCGTGTTACATGGCTAACCTTGGTTATATCAACAGTAGCTAGTCGGCTTGTAGCAGCTTTTAGTATTAGTACTTTGCCATCATACATCTATGGCACTTGTTTATTGTCCATGTATGGAAAGGGCATTGGTGCTTTGATGATGAGTCTACAAGCACTTTCAATTTTAGAAGGAAAAGCCTTTGGTTGATTATAGTAAATAATAAGAGGGCGACCGACACCATAGGGTGGTTATGATGGCTCTTTATTGATCATATTATTTGATCTTTCTTCCTTCTAATTAATTTCTATGTAAAATTCAATTTTGCCACTATCCATCATCCTTTGGACTATGACTAAAAATTTTAAAGAATCTTGCAGAATATGTCTTAGAGTCATGTGAAACTTGCAAAAGCCCTAAGATCATATTGTCTCACAATGCTTTCATGATTCTAACCAAGGATTTTACCTTCAATCAAAATCATTTAAACTTTTTCCATTAGTTTTTATTTCTCGGACATACCTCTTTACGGATCGCTCTTCTTTAAATGATGAAAGCATTAATGTTGGACTTGGGATTGATTAGGTAAAGGATTTACTGCAAAATTAGGTCCTGAAGCATTATCGAATTTAAAAGAACTTGAATAGAGAAGACTTTAGACCTTTTTCTTGAAAGTTTAAAAATTCTCAATTAAGTGACAAGCCACTGCATGATACTCACAGTGGGGCATTCGAATTATACCAATTAGGAGAATTACTCTCAGCTAGCTTAGAGAAAATGAGGGCTATTAATCAAGCCTTCAAAAGCTTGTGAACAATTTCCTTATAGGAATAAAGAAGAAGTTCATAATAAGGTTTAATATGATTGATTCTTTAGACTAGTTGATTGGTATTAGGCTTGGTTTGATTTTGAAAAGATAGATTTATGATGACGATTTATAGGTTGATGAAGCGGAAGTTCAAGGTGCATTAAAAGAATAAGTATTTTAAAACCATTGACCTTGGTTTTAGTGATAAGGGCAAGGTTTTTGGTGGTAAGATTGACTAGCAAAATTAACAGATAGAGTCTCTTCTTTCTTTTGTACCAAATCCTTTCTTTTTTCCAATAGTAGATTCACTAGTTGTGAATATTTTGACCTTCACAGTTGTCTTTATCATTTCCCTTGATATAATAAGGTCGACAAAGTTCTTGGTTGCATTCGTTACTAGCTTATCATAATAGGGAGGTCACAGAGTATTTATAAAAAGCATTGTAGTCTCCTTCTTTGTCAATAAGGGTTAAACTTGAAAGGCCATATCTCTCTACCTCTATGCATATTCCTTGAAAGATTTTGTAGATTTCTTTTCCATGTACTGCAAAGTTAGCCTATTTGGACCTATTTGGTCACGTATTTATGTTGTTGTAAAAATGTATTTGCCAAATCAATCCAACATCAGATCTGGGTATGATTCAGATCCTTATACCATTTAAATGATGATTCTGATAAACTTTCTTGAAAGCAGTGAATAAAGAGTTTGTCATTCTGAGCATATCTGGCTTTTTTTTTTTAATAAACATTTTAATCTATGCCTAAAGGGATGTAGCGCCCTTGTACTTCTCAAATTTAGGCATTTAACTTTTTAGCAAAAGGACCAGATCTGGTACCAAGCTAAGATCTTCAACATCAACACTGCTATATAATTTGGCCCCTTCTATAACTTTTAATCTTCTTTCAAGGAGCTGTAATTATGCTTTTTCACTCTCTGTTTCAACTTGCTCCTTATCTTTCTCTTTAAGCCTTTCATCTTCATCAATATTAGGACTCGCTGACTCTTCTTATACATCTCTGATTCTTGTATTCACCCTTTGTGCAAGAGTGTCAAGATTAATATGGATAGTTAGTGGGAAAGGTATATTTTGGGTGTTAGCTGGTTACACATTTTTTAAGCCTACTGCTATGTATCTTGAATATTAATGGGTGGTTTTTCATCTTGCAGCCCACAGATCCTCTGATAAGAGTGTCAATAATAATTTTTGACTGGTGGTGAGCTAGCTCCCTAGCCATGAACAATTCCATTATTCTAGTGATCTATATTTGCAATTCTTCCTGTCTTTTCATCATGGCTTCTTAAGCCTCCCAATGACTTACTTCCAATTGTTTAAGTCTTGCCAAGTGGTCTTCAGCCATTCTTCTTAACATGTATTAAGTATAGTACCAATAAGTGGGTGATGGTCTAGTTGGTTTCTCTAAATTTGCAATATTGAAACCTTAAAAATTCTAAACTTTCTTGAGTTAAATTTTATTTATGAATTGGTGAAATTAATAGTTGGGTATGAGTATACATGTATGTATATCATGTATGTATGTATGGTGGTATGAATAAATGCACTTGTAGGGATGCTCGCTTTAACAAAAGATTTTGAACTCAAAAATTTTCCACTAACTTTTCTATGAACTAAATATTCACATCATTGAACATATGGGGATTATATCCAAAGAAAGTCCTAACTTGATCATATTATTTTTAATCCTCTTTTAAAAATTGAAGTACAGTATGCCTATGTTCTCCTACGGGGTTAATTTGCATTTGTAGGACTTTAATTTTTCTACCTTTTTATCTTGCTTAGATGATAGCTGAGTAAATTTGCTTCATGAGATAATCGAGGTACATCTGGCGGCCTTCACACCCAGCTTGCCATCTTTGGCATTCATCTTTGGCCTGCTATAATTTTCATCCCAATATAATTCATTGTCCTAGTAGGCTCGTACTAAAGCATGAATATTATCTCCTCTCCATTGCAGTTCTAGTCCTATCTTTGTAATAGTGATTGTAAGATCTTTCTTTTCTTCAAGTAATCAGAATATCCTTTTCTATTCTTTTCCTAGAGCAATTCGAAGTCACTCATCTTCATAATAGACTTATTAATTGGCGACAAGTGTCTATATGCTCTTTTCTTTCCCTATCAAAACCATCCTTCTGACTTCTTCTAATGCTTTTGGCATTCCACACATTCGACTTCTCATAAAGCTTACACATTTCCTCCATCATTCCCTTAGAAGTCCCACTGAAGCCTTTGAATATCTTGGCAAGCTTTATTCTTATTCTACTTGATCCAATCATTTTTCATTAAATTATACTTTTCTTCCATTCTCTCTATTTCTTTTCCGTTGGCTTCCATCTTAATTCTTAATAAGCAACTTCTTCTTACAGTACCATATTATCGCTACTCATTCTTTCTATTTTGGCAGCTTCCTCTTAAATCAAATCAACCTTAGAAGGCATGATCTGCTCCAATCAGATATATACTTGTGGAGTGGCGCTATATGTGCCAGGAATAATCAAGTTACATCAATGAATTTTTCTCCAAGCATCATAACTTGGGGTGATCTAATCCATATATATGCGTAATGTGACTCATGTCTTTCCTTTTAATACAAAGTAGCTGCCTAAAATGTTTTTCTATAATTCTTCCCCTAATATGTTAAGTCCATACTAGCTATATCTGAAGTCATGTGAACAAACTGCCCATGACCCAGATTGTCTTCGAACCAATAATAGTGTAACCCTACAATGCCCTATATACCAAGTAGATGCACAAAAACTAACTCGTCGCATTAATAACAAAGGATTCTAGTGAGAACCGATGAGCTCTCCATGTTATATCGTCAAGACACAAATTCTTATGTGTTTCAGCCCATCGGTTCTTGGATCTTGATTCAGGCCACTTTTTCTTAATAAATTTCTGAAAAGGGATATAATAAGAAAAATAAGGTTTGATTTTCTCGACATTTTTGCCATAAAAATAACTCCAGGCCTAAAATACAACAACAGAGCACTCTCAAAGAATTTATCTGGACCTCCCTTTCAACATGTGTTGTGTGCTCGAATCATTTTCGCTACAATGGCTACGGTTGGATGCATATTGTTTTCTAATAGGCTGAAAAAGTCTACCACTACTGCTTCTAAATTCCCTAATACCCTTGGGAAGAAAACCTAACTGTATATGGCCAAGGCAAATGCATCAAGGGCTTTCTCAATGTTAGAGCATACTCGGATGTATTCCTACAGAAACTATGATGAAATAACTCTAGCATTCCCCTTTAATTCAATAAAATAGTGACTTGCCTCAAATTCTATGTCAAGTACTTTACCTAATTTCTTATGAAAGCTAGTTAGATTGTATTCTTTATAGTAAATGGGAATCATCTCCAAAGGTCCAAGTTTAAGCAGAGCTGAGATCCTTTCCATAGTCTGAGTCATGTCATATTGATTAAATGAGAAACACCAAAACAATGGATGCTAAAACTTGATCATAGGCTGAACTAATTGCTTTTTAAACTGTATCTTAAGGAGAAGTGCAATCTACCTATACTTTTTAATAAATCTAGTCCACTTAATATCTGCTCATTGATCCCATATCTCTGCCAATTCTCTCAAATTATTTTGATAGAGGTCCAAATATGTAACTTTCGCCGATTCTGACAAAAAACTCTTTGATATGTAGTTCCCATAATTTTTATGATTGAATTTTAACTTAAAAAGAACTTCCGTGAAGTCCTTGGAAATAATCACTACATACACTCATTTGACCATAGAGTTAAAGAAAAATTTATGTGAGTTGAAATTTTATTTTAAATCAAGCATCCCCATATTCATTTGAGAAAAAAAAACACCAACAAAAAAAAAAACAAGTCAGTATCCATAAGAAGCATTAAATCAAGGTAAAAAATAAATAATGCAATTATAAGTGAAAATTATAATTGTTCAAATTATTATGAGACTATTAAGATAAAAAAGAGAAAAAGGTAGTTTTATCCCTCATCTATCTTTAATTTTTGGTGACATCTGAATTTGGGCATGGTTTTGACTGGGAAATCCATACAATTTGCTATATGAAGTTTGAGATTAGGCCTTTAAGTCAGTTCTCGAATTGCTCCTTAAGCTTAGAATAGACTAATAAGGTGCCTATCCCTTATTCATTGTAGGTTTATGTCAAAAAAGATACATCTTGAGTAAGAGTATCTTCCATGCTTGTAATGAAAATAATACCTCAGGCAGGCATAAGAATTTACATCGAATAGGCTTTTCATTGGCCTAGACAGAGGCTAACACCTTAGAAAGCGGAGCTACTTTACCTTCTCCTAAAAATTGGGTCACTTATATCCCCTCTATAGATCTGGAAGAGAAACTACTGCATGTGCTCAATGTACGAAGGGATAAACAAACCCTTTTGTGATGAAATACTAAAAATAAAACCCCTATCCTAAACCTAAAGGGGCAAAAAACACGAAAATGGATTAGAGCAAAATTAACAGATATTTAAAATAATAAAAAGAAAATTTTCTTTAAAAATATTGGGAATTATAATTAAATACTAGTTGAAACCAAATTAATAAGATTTAGTTAATGTGTAATTAATTTTAGGCCTAACTTTTTAACTATCCCTAGTAGAGTCGCCATGCTATTGCAATGCGGCCCAAATGCAAATCTTAACTAGCCCGACTTAAAAGGTATGTGTACCCTTCATTCCAATATATGTCTATATATCATTATTCTTTATTTATAAGGCCCAATCATTATTATTTTTTCTTGTTATCATTTTTTAAAGGGGACAAGTCATCGAGATAAATTATTCACTTGACTTAACCCTAAATAATCATTACAAAATGACCATTTACCTTAAAGTCACCACCAATCTATTTTGGCTAGGTGGGATTGGTCACCTATCGAAGTTTGTATTTCGAGGGTTACAAAACATTTAAAAATAAACTCTGAGTTCTACATGAATACCAAAGATCAAGTGAAAGAGTCCGAGAGTCGATTATAAACATTAGTAAGGATCGATCTCTCTCATAATGCCAAAAAATCGATACCTTATTAATTCCATGTTAAATTCAATTTTGATTTTTGTTTGGTTCCATTATTCGATATTTAATTATAATTCTGATGTATTCAAATAATATTCTAAATTTATTATTCCATATGTGAAAATTAGGTTTTTAATATTTTTTGAAAATCAAAATCTCTTTTGTATCCCATCAGAGGATCGGGAGAGCACAAAAGGTTTTATCATTCACTTTCATACCCCACCGGAAAGCTGGAGCAATACAAAAGATTTTAAAATATCAAAATATATTTCACACTTTACTAGAGAACCAAAAGAATACGAAAAGTTTTTCTTTACAAAATTTTAAAAATCTGAATATTCTCTTTGTCAAAGATATCTCTCTATTAAAATAATTTGTCAAATCCCTCTTATATTCTAAGAAAAATTTTACGTATTATTTTAACTTGGAGACATTGCCTCAATTTTCTAAAAATTCCAATTTTATTAAGAATGTTAATAGGAAAACTGTCTTAAGACCCTATTTAGACAAAAAATTCTAAAACTTAATTCTTAGAACTCAAATTTGGTTAATAAGACCAAATTATGCTTAAAAGTACCTTTGACTTAAAAGTATCCTAGTAACTTTGAAGAACTTAGTTTTAATGCCAAATTACCAAAATGCCTTTTAGGTATACCTCCAACATAAAGTGTCTTGGTAACCTTAAACAACTTGAAAATAGTCTAAAATAGCAAAGCTACTCCGAATGTGTACCTTTGACATGAAAGTATCCCAATAATAACATAAAGCTTGGTTTCAATGCAAAATTACCAAAATATCCTTAAGGTATACTTTCGACTTGAAAGTATCCCAAAAACAGATAATGAACCTATTCTTAATGTGTACTTTTGACTTGAAAGTGTCCCAGTAATCACATAAGATTTGGTTCTAATGCAAAATTATCAAAATACTCCTAAGGTATACTTTCGACATGAAAGTATCCCAATAAACTTAAAGAACTCAAAAATGATCATAAAAAGATGAACCTATTCTAACTACACACTTTTGGCATAAAAGCATCTTGCTGAATACATTGGACTTGGTTCTAGGGGAAATTACTATAATCTCCTTAAAGACTAACTTTATCTTGAAAGTATCTCAGTGACCCTAAAAGACAATAAAGTAAGAAATGACCTTTTTACCCTAAATGGATAATTTAGATATTAAAGTGACCTAAAATACGAAAATTATAATTAAACCTCTAAATTATTTCAAAATTATATTTTGGACCCTCCCAGAGAATAGGAAGAATATGAAAGTTTTTTTACCTATAAATTCCACTAGAGGATTGAAGAATGCTAAAAATAATCAAATTGCCCTAAATAAGAACACTTAATGTTAGAAATGACCAATTTGACCTAAAATGCTAGGTTTTCCTAATGGTCCCTAAACTTTTTTTAAATTTGTAAATTGCTTCCTACATATTTAAAACACAAATTAAACATCAGATATGTCAAAATCAACATAAAAAACACATCCAAAAATTATAAAAAAAGTTCAGCCAGTTACCTTTGGCCATGGAACAAATTTTTCAATATTTACATATAAACCCATAAACTTTTTAAAATTACAAAAAGACCTCAAAAATCCAAAAAATGTATTTCATCATGATACAAGGCATAAAATACATTTTTAAATGTATATGAGGGTTTTGACCAAGCATGGAATGGCTAGAATTTTTTTTTCATTTTTTACAAAGTAGTCCATAAACTTTCTATATTTACCAGATAGCCCGAAAATAAAATTTATCATATACACATATATTTAAGTTTGGCCAACATCAAATAATTCGATAAACAAAATTTTCTAACTCAATAATCACATATCCAAGCTTTATCAAGCACAAATCAACATCATCATGTAAAAAATCATAAAAATATAAACATATTAGCATGTTGTTCTAACATATTAACAAGAAAATACCATGGAAAATAGTATACATATGCTCATATATATATATATATATATGATCAACAAATCAAAGAAAATAGGTCATAGCCATCAAGCTTAGCATCTCAACATGGATTAAAATCCATGAGCTAAAACATTATTTTGGCTCACTAAAAGGAAAGAAAGTGAAATAAAATGAAAAAAATTAAAGATTTTAGAATCAAATATACCTTAAAAGCTTTAAATATTTGAGAAAAATTGGTATTTATAGTGTTTTTTTCAAAAGCCAATCCATGAAATGATCTATCCTCCCCCTATTCATAAGGGCAAGGTTTGGCTAAGGGGATGAAAAAATCCCCTTGGTCAAAAATTATAATCATTTTTTTATATATTTTTTCTAGATAATTATAATTAGAGATAGGAATGCATTAAATTAAGATGTACTATTAGCTAGTCATCACATATAACTTGACATCAAGATAAAATCAAGTAATTGGATAGTTAAGATCAAACTAAATTGATCAAGAAAAATTTAAGTCCAATTAAACTAATTTCCATGAAACTAGCTTCTAAAAATCCACAATTAAAATTAATAAAAATAAACAAAATTTTAGAAATGAAAAAATATGAGAAAATCAATGAAAATCCCAAACTTATAAAATGTTAAGAGAAAAATCCCTATAGAGAAAAATTGATATATATATATATATATAATTTAAAACTCATAAAATCAATTAGAGTTTCAAAAATTGATTTAACATGAATTTAATAAAAATATTTGATGAATTTTAAAAATTTTATATTTAGAAAAGTCTTACCAAAAAATATTTACGGAGTAAAATACTTCGTATCTTGGAAACAAAAAAATTCCAAAAATATGTTTGAATTTTATAAAATGAATTAAACTCAACACATTAATCAAAATATTAATATATAAAGTAATAAAAGATAAAAACTTGAAATTTGAAATAAATTTGTCTTGAAAAAGTTTTATGAGCATGATACTCGCAGTGTTATCAAAAAATTCAAATTTAAGTCCTAAAATTGACAACTTGATACATTGTGGTAGAAAATGCCAATACAAATTTTTCCTTCAATATTTTTAATTTTTCAGAGTAAGTATCAAAATTAATACTGCATAGGTATTAGTAAAAATATACGATAGTCAGCTTCTCATTTTTTATGAAAAATTCTTTAAAAAATTATAATATTAAAAATTTTGACCATGATATCTTTCGCAAAAATTAATTTTCAAATTTTGATAAGAAAATACTTAAAAATCGATTTTTCTCTTGAATATTCATTTTTTATTTGAGATTAGCGCTTAAAACTAGACTTTTTCTGACACATGCATAAACGACCATTTAAATATGACTAAACCAACCCTAAAAATGCCTAATTTGCATAAAAGAGGTCAACCTTTACTAGAGTGGCTACTAGATTTTCATTCCTAGATATTTAGGACTGTCAAAGAAAAAAGGCTCAGATGAAATTAATGTCTACAGATAGCTAACCTGACTTTAGTTGAAAACCTAAAAGGTCAGTTTAAGAAAACTAGCCTTCACCTAACCCAAACCTTATCTAAACTGAGTCAGATCCTATCCAAGTACATGTAAGAAAAACTTCAATTAAACCTCGCTTAGCTTGAGCCATATCAAATCAAACTCAACCCTGCCTTAGCTAAACTAAGTCAAAATCTTAGTGAGATCCAACCTAAATACTTGTCAAAAAAATCCTAAGTCAAATCAAACCAAACCTATCCCAATTTTAGAGAGATAAAGAGAAAGCACTTAAATGTTAAGGGTCTTCAAAAGATCAGCTCATGTTAAAAATGTTGATCATTAAACAAAGATCTTGATATATCAGATGAAGCATTCATGTCATGATTATTAAGAATATTAATCACCTAAAAGATCAAACTTATTGTAGTTATACATGTTTGTCAAATATAAACAGAATTGTATTTATCATGAATGAAATACTATCTTATTTCTTTTTAACCCCTTCGTATCATATCTTATTACAGTATCTTTATTATTTAATTGATAATACTTGATAATTGAATAAAACACATATTAGGATTTCTTGATGTTATATCAAATGAGAAGAGCATAAGGAGCTCTATTCACACCTTGATTATTAAGATCATAAATCTTCTAGACTCAAGGTTTACTTGTCACGATTATATGTCAACCTTTCTCAGCTTTCAAAAGTCATCAACCATTGAAAGTCATTAAACTCAGGCAAAATTCACTCTATTCAGTCAGAAAACATCATCAAAACTCAAACACTAACCAATCCAATCAAAACACACAAATAGAAAAGATAAGAGTCAACCAATCCTCAAACTACTAATAAAACGAACTGACCCTGTTAGAAAAAATCATCAAATATCTCAAGTCAAGAAATGCAAATACTCAAACTATTAAAAAAGGCTATCAGACACCCCAAGTTAAGAAAATGATTTACGCATTAAATCCTCCAAAAAGGGTCTTGATTACAAAGCTATTAGCTCATGTCGAATTATAGAATCAAAGGAACAATTAGCGAAGCTCTTAGTCAAGTGGATAACTTGCAATATCTATGCCCATATTAGACTTGATGTCATAATCTTGTATTCATATCAATAAAAATAGTACTTGCTACAATATCAGATGATGTTACATAGTCATATTGTCATTACATAACATCATTCTATCATCATTGCATCAATTAATACCTGCCAAATCTTAAAAAACTTCCTTGTAAGAACCTTTAGTATTGAAAACTAACAAATCTAAAATGGTTGCTTAAGAACCTTATATCTCTAGAATATCATGTCAAGAAAGTCAAGTTTAGTGATGCTAATAGGTTAGATCTGGCTAATTTGCACATGTTAAGAAAGTCAAGCCTAATGATGTTGGTAGGCTAGACTCAATTGATTGACATATGTCTAGAGAAGTCAAGCCAAATGATGCTAATAGGTCAATTCCAGCTAATTGGCCCATGTTGAGAGCTTTTGTCAAGAACTTCTATCAAGAATGTTAGGAATACCTCAAGGATGAAAGACATTTTGACATATTCCATTTGTTTAAATTGATTATTCATAATTATATATTCAAGATTTCATTATATCATTGTTATTCCATTTTTATTTAGATTTACAAGTTAAATAAATGTAAACAAATATGGCTTATTAACTACTTGTGTTCATACCATTAGAAGGTTGCATATAATGGGCTTTATATGTAAGAAAACAACATTCTAAAGTAAGTGGCTAAATTGATAGTCCATAGTTTATGAGGTTAATGTGAGCAATTAACTCATGTTAAGACTATTATGTTATTTAAATCTAATTAGGCAGATGGCTTATCTTTGCCATCTGGAGCAGTGTAACTCCTAAGTAAAAGACATAAATATATGACCTACAAATGGTGATATATTAACCAAAGTGTAATTAATCTATTAATATGTTTGGTTACTCAGATTAATTCACTTTTGACATTCATTTTGTAATTACCTTAATCTTGAGCAAGTAATTAACTCTGTGCATATAAATTATATACTTTAACATTCCAAAGGCTAAAACATCTCGAAGTAGTAAGCTACTAAACTAGTCTGCTAGGTATATGACTTGTGATTATGAGAGCTTTACTTATAGATATGGAATCATAGCTTCTATAAAGAGTTAAGGTTATCATCTTAAAAGGCATTATATGGGATAGTGAAAATGAATAAGGCCTTAGTCATTTGTATGTCAAATGATAAATTGTTCATACGTAGTGAACAATTATTTTCACGTAGAGAGTATAATAGAATTTAAGATAAGGTGATTAAATATGTGAAACAGACTCTACCCTTAAGTTCGTCGCAGATATTATGTAAGGGTATTACACATATGACAAGGTTAATGGACCAAAAGGCTATTTATAAAGCTTACATAATACAACATATAATTAGGAGTGTAGTCTTAGGTCTTTAGTGGTATGGCTCTGAGATTAATAATTATGTGATTAATTATTCATTGTAGAATAATTAATACATAGATTATTAGAACCTAATTATATATGTCTATTTGGTCCCTCTAATATCTTAACATAATTCTTTAATGGATGGTAATTAATCCAAAAACCCAAAGTTGGATGTTTCCTAATATGCTAAAGTGATGTGCTGGATACACTCCTTTTAGGGGAGTAGGCGTTTGCTTCGGTAAATAAATAAAAGATAATTTTTTGGTGTTATTTATTTAGAATATATATTTAATTTGATTAAACATGTATTTAGACAAGAATTAGTTATTTAAATTAATTTTATATATATATCATATGATAAATATAGGAATTAATTTAAAATAATCGATATGGGAAATTAATTGTTTATATAATTAATTTAATATATGTAAAGTCTTGTTCAAATATTTATTTATAGATTAAATATGAATGATATTCAAAACAAATTAAGAAAATTATTTAATTTATTTTTAATTTGTGATTAAATTAATTATTTTACTATAGTTAATTTTATTTTGATAATTAGTACATTATTATTCTATTCGAATAGAATTGCCATATTTTATTTTGAATTAGAATTAGAGTTATGGAAAATTATTAGCTAAATAAAAATTTAATGGTTTAATTAGTATTAATTAGTACTCCGATTAAACAGGCTAAATTCCTTAAAATAAAATTAGGCCAAAATAATATATGGCTACATTAGGGCTTGGTTGAATTTTAGGCCATTCCTAGACTAGGGTTAGTGGCAACAAGGGCTTTAAGGAGTGGGTAAAATAATTATTTTAATTAAAATTAAAATTATGGCTACCTTGTTACTTGATATAAATAAGAGACAAGTGCCTTAGGTTTCAGGTTAGACTTCAATGTTATATTAGGGGTTTCTAATCACAACATCTCGTGATTCTAAACCTATTGGCATAAGATGATCATTGAGGAGAATCAAGTCATGCGCATCTCTAGTTGATCAAGACAATGGGTGCCCACGCACTCTACCATTTGAAAATTGGAAAATAATGGAAAAGGGTAGTCGGTTAAAGCTTTGACACAAATTTAGGAATTCTTCGATAAGATCTGCAGATCAACAACTTAAGTACTTGATTATAGTAGTTTTATTGTATATAATAACACGATCTAGTATGATTTGGTTTAAAATTTTTAAAATTTCATTGCCAAACTAACTTACTTTTTTGAATAAAGAAATCCTTTCGAAGTTCGACGCCACTAGTTAGTCATAATCTAGCTCATTGGTGCCTGTGTCAAGAAATTTTTTTAAAATCCAACGTTACTGGAATGTCATGATCTGATTCACTAGCATATCTAACAAGAATCTCTATTAAGAAATCCTTTCCAAGTCTAATGTTGCTAGAATGTTATGATTTGGTTCATTAGCATCTCTATTAAGAAATCCTTTCAAAGTCTAATGTTGCTAATTGATCATGATTTGGCTTATTGGCATACTGTCATTTTTAGTTGAACTTAGATATAAGTTGAGCCTAGGATTATAGTCTAGGTCTTTCATATAAAATCTCTATCATTTTAAGCCAAACCTAGGGATAGATAGAGCCTAGGATCATAGTCTAGGTCTTTCATCCAAGAATCTCTTTTATTTTTAAGTCTAACCTAGGGATAGGTTTAGCTTAGGACTGCAATCTATGTTTTCATCCAAAAAACTTAGACTTAACCTTTTTGTAAAGATCGAAATCATAACCATGATATTGCCCTTATTTTAGCACCATATTAATTTTAGGTCTTTTCATCACAGGCACATAAGATAGTATTGGGTATACCCTAGACAAAATAGTGTCTATTTGTCATTGCCTTACTCTTGACACTAAACAAACAACCAAAATAAAGTAGCTGCAGACACCTTATTTTGTTTGGGCCTATATCCAAGGCATCATTAAGGTCATTTGGATAAGCATGGATTAGTATCCCATTATTTCTAGCTAAAGTAAAGTGTTTAGAGAGCCAAAGTTACATAAAATTCATACTTGCATATGTATGAATTGATACATGACTGCTAGGTACTGATACCAGGCCTTCATATCATCAAAATCCATAAAAACCAAAGATTACATCGATACAAGAGGCCATGTATTGATACCCTTGTTCAATGTATCAATAAGTTATTATTTATATCAGTACAAAGTTATGTGGCAGCTAGAATCATGATTTAATCCAAAATATATCGATGTACATGGGTTAAATTTGTCTGACATGCAAGATTTGCTCAGTTCATGACATTTTCACCTTTTTGCACCATGACATTAGAGCATGAATTTGGTTATAACATTTTTGGCTCTAAAAATCATCAAATGTTGAACTTAACTTCTTAGAAATCATGTGTATTTTATTTTTAGGCTTTAAGTATTGGGTTATCACATTTTTGAACGGTCTATTAAACTTGGCAAAAGGGTATTTCATGCTATAATATTGATTAATTAAAGGGCAAACTAGACTTTACTTATTATACCAACTCATGCATGGTCTCCTCTTACTGCCAAGGTTGTGCACCAACTAGTAAAATGTTGAAAGCTCGCACCTTGGTACAATGCCTAACATATTATACACCAAAAATATACTAAATTGCCTTAACTTTTGTTAGGTTTATGATGGCTAAAATTAAATCCTATATAAGATACATTATGCACTCAGCCAAAAGGAACTATTACATACTATTACATCATCTTCTAACCTTAAAGAAACACTATTCCTCTGTCACCCTTTTAACCTCTTCGAAAACCTTCCTAAAACCTTCCAATGCCCTTAGATTTCCTTTCAAAACTCCTCTCCATTGATATTGCAACCATCAAGCTCATTCTTGTTCACCATTTCTTACTAATCAATATTAAGGGAAGGGAAGAAAGTGAGCTATAAGTGTAAAGACTTTTCTACTTAACGTCACTAGCGAGATTTAAAAGCTTTTAGGTATATTTCCTACTATTTTTGTTATTTGCCTTTTTACATTTTCATCATTTTACTGACCAAATCCGTGTAACTTTGAACCTTTCTTAGAAGTCTTATGCATTTTGTGACCTTGGTTTGGTAGATTAATGACTTTTGATGCTTTGTTAACCCATGTTTCTCTACACTTATGTGCTTGGGTCATGTTGAAAACATGTTTTTTTTGCTATTTTAAAAATTCCAACAAGCTTTTTCTTTTTCAAATATGTTTCATATCATTTACCATTGAATGATTCTTGATGTCATTCGTGAAGCTAACATCTCCATACATTTTTTTTTATTCATATCTTTGCATTTTTTATATCATTTTCATGTCCAAATGTCATTTTTTCTCATTTAAACATGTTTTCCATGTTTATTACCATGGATATCAATTTAGTTCATCACGTGTTTATCAAAATGCTTGTTTAATGCTTGCCAAAACCTATTTTTCATAAAACCTTAAGTTGGGTCCATATTAACCTAAATGGATAAGGATTAATATAGATTTAATATTTTTTATCTATTGGTCCTCCAATCTAGGGGAAAAATTAAGCTTTTCATGTTTGGATTCAAGGTGAAAACATTTTGATTTTTTAAAAAATAAAATGTCTTTTTAACTTGTCCTAAGTTGTTCATGCCATGATCTTGTTGTCTAATGTCCATTGCTAGTGACACAGTTAATGGGCTATTTCATCATCCCAAACTACTTAGTTATTATGTGAAGAGCTTGAGAAGCCACTATCATTAACCCCTCTTTTGTCACAGACTTTCAAACATCCATACCCAAGTTTAGTTCTAGGAAACCCCTAAAATTTCCCTGTTTCATGCTAGCAGCACTATAATTGTAAATTAAATTTCAAACTATTAACGATATTTATAGAAATTTTTTATATTTATCCTTTAAATTTATCAATTTATCTTTCTCATGGTATCTCATTTTGCTTTCAGATCATTCTAGATGAGAGAGTTAGGATTTTCGAATCAACGTTGCTTGGAACCCCCAAAATCAGTAACTTGCACATAGTTTAGGCCATTTCAGATTGTTAGATTATTTTTTTAGGTTTTCTAGATATTTTTCCCAAATGAAATTCCCTTTTTGGAAAGGCATTATTTGTAATATAGCAATTCCAAACAAGTCTGGAATGATTTTTCAAAATTTGTTTGCCCTTCCCCTACGCATGCTGTTAGCATCGAACGAATGGCCAATTCAAAAAATATTTCCACCCATAAAGTGATTTTTAGGATCTTAGAGATACTTTTACATTAATTCTCATTCAGTTATCTTTCTAATGGTACCTCAATCAACCTATATCACCTTCAAGTTAGACCAAAATAAAAAAAAAAGGACTTCCATGATGTTATCCCCTCTTTTTGGCATTTATCAAGATTAATTGATTTTTTCTAAAACCCTCTTTTTGAGGCATTCGAATGGCTCGAAATGAGTTCAAACAATCCTCAACAAGTCGAGAACATGTGTTAACCTACCTCTAGTTTGAATCAAGGCATGAACATTTTTGTAAATTTTATCAATCTTGATTTTTATCAATTCCCATCTTTCAAACCAAAATTGTCAATTTTATCAAAAAATGTCAAAAATGTCCCTTTTGTCAAGAAAATAGTCAATTTTCGTCAATTTTAGTATTCTAGTCTTGTTTTTTTGAAAATGATAAAAAATTAAATTTTTTCTCCCTAAATTTTCTTTAGACTTTTCAAAATTCAAACCCTATTTTCATGCCTAAATCAACTAGTGGATTCAAACACCTCTCAAAATTTGTTAACTTTGTTATTTCTAGATAACTAATGATAATTATGAGATACATTCTAAATATCCCATCTTTTTCCTTTTTATGTTATTTTTTTATGCAATATCATCCCATTTTTTTATCTTACTAACATATTTCTCTTTGTAGTGTTCAGTTTGCATTCACATTTCCAAATTGTTTCCAAAAAATCCCAAAGGTAATGCTTCATGTCGATATCTCTCCAATGCTTGCCACAAAATATCTTGTTTTTCAAAGTTAAATTCGAAGGTCATTTTCTTAAAAGTCTTTATGTTTTTCATCTTTTCAAGATGCATATGAGATTAAAATTTTTCTCAAAACATAGATTCACTATTTTATACAAAATTGATGCATAAAAGGGGATTATATTAAAATAATGACAAGCGAAAACTAAGGAAACTAAAACTAATTTAAGACATAGCTAGAAAGTATAATTTTGGGCATTGTAGGGATGTTAATACTTTTATGTGCATAACCAACTACAGAACCTAACCATGGAATCTTTAAACCATTTAGACTATGGAATTGATGTTTTGAATTTTGTAACTTAGAATATTAATTTCAATAGGCATCTAGTCATGCCTAGTCCAAATGATTGCTGGCGACTTTGAGCGTTGGCCACTTCATGATGGCTATCCAAGACCAGTTGGATAAATTTGCCTGACAATTTTTTCATGATCAAAAGCAAGAACTCATACTTTTTCACTCCCATCACATAAAAAAAGAAGAGTTCCAGTTGAGAGAATGCTATTTTGTCTAGAAAATTAATTTTAGTTGCACATACTTTCTTTGCTAGAAGGAGGTACATTGCTGATAAAGATGTATCTTATAATTTCATTGGTTATTTAGAAATAACCAAGTTAGCAATTTTTGAAAAGGCACATTGCCAATAAAGATGCATCTCGTAATTATCTCAGTTATTTAGAAATAACCTAGTTAGCAATTTTTGAGATATGTTTAGATTAATTGCTTGATTGAGGTGTGAAAGCTGACTTTGGATTTTGAAAAATTCAAAAAAGTTTGAATGAGAGAAAATATGATTTTTGATGATTTTCGTAAAGACGAGATTAAAATATTTAAATTGATAATGATTTGATAATTTCTTAATAAAATGACATTTTTTATGGTTTTTGACAAAATCAATGATTTTTTATATAAAAGGGGTAGGAGTTGATAAAAATAAGGATGATAAAATTCGAAAGATGCATATGCCTTGATTAGAGCCTAAAGGAGTTGACATATGTTTTTACACTTTACAAAGATCGATCAGACTCACCTAGAAGCATTCGAATGCCTTGGATAAGGAATTCAAAAAAATTAATGAATTTTATTTAATGTTAAAAATAGAGGATAAGGTGACACTTAGAGGTCAAGTGAGGCAATGTTGGAAAGTTAAATAGACAAAGATTATTGTAAAAATATTTTAAAATTAACAAAAAATCACTTTCTAGGATGAAATAATTTTTGTCATTGGATTTAGTTTAATACTAATAGCATAAGCAAGGAAAGAGTGCAACGAACTTTGAAACATTATTCTAAATGCATTTGAAGTTGTTAAATTGCAAATGATAGCTTTTTAGAAAGGGAATTTCATGTAGTTTTCAAGAAAAAAATTTAGAAATTCTATAAAATTCATTTAAAGGCTCTAGAGCTATTTAGACTAATCCAAAGGCTCTAGAGGTTGAGTGAGGTAATGTTGGAAAGTTAAATAGATAACGTAAAAATATTTTTAAAATCACAAAAAATCATTTTCTATGATGAAATAATTTTTGTAGTCAGATTTAGTTTAATACTAATAGCACAAGCAAGGAAAGAGTGTAATGAACTTTGAAAAATTATTTTAAATGCATTTGAAGTCGTTAAATTACAAATGATAGCTGTTTAGAAAGGGAATTTCATGTAGTTTTAAGGAAAAAATTAAAAATTCTATAAAATTCAATTAAAGGATTGAAATGATATAAATAGAATGTTAATCACTGATTCCTGGGGTTCCTGTTAGCTTCAAAGGAGAGATTAAACTAAGAGGGGAATGAATTGGTTCTATAAAAACTTTGTAAATTTGAAGTAAATTGAAAATTAAAAATAAGATAAGGAAGAGAATAGCCAACAATGGATGTATAAAGGTTCATCTTTTAATTTGGCACCTACATCCTCTCCTATTGGTACTTTCTTAACAAGGTGATTTCCACAATTCACTAAAAAAATTGTTACCTTCAAGGCTAAGGTATAACCTTACACAACTATCTTTTAAGGCTTAGATAGAACCTTTTAATTACTTTGAGAATTATACCCCAAACTCTCAAATATTTTCACCCACTTTCACACAACCCTTTTTTATGAAATAAAAGAAGTATTTTGTAAATAAATTAAACCTCTAGTAGGTAGATGTTTGCTAGAATTTAAGTACAAGATGAATGAGATACAAATAGACTTGAAGAAAATGAATTTGATATAAGTGGAAAATAATGAATTTGATAATTTTGAGCTTTTTGTTGTTCAATGATTCAATGAAATCTATATCTCTGCTTCTTCAACTATTTAGAACCTCCATTTATTTCTGAAAATTGATTCATAGACATTGTGCATTTAATGTGGTGGTTGGAGAGCTATTGTAGCCTTCATAAGTGCTTGTTTGCATTTAATCCCGCGCTATAGTATCGATACAATACCAATAGTATCATACACAAATAAAAAAAGTGACCGTTATATCTTGTCGATAATGGGATTTGAGTATTGATACTAAGCAAGCTGTAACGATACATATACCTTTATATCGATACATACGAGGGTTTCAGACAAACCTTGGCTACTGTCAAGCCTTGTATCGATACGTATGGGGTGAGTATCAATACAAGTAGCCTGTATCGATACATTTAAGGGTTTCATACAAACCTTGGCACTGCCAAGCCTTGTATCAATACTCATGGGGTGAGTATCGATACTAAGTAGCCTATATCGATACATACACAGTTGTATTGATACATTTGAGGGATTTTATGTATAGTATCGATACATTTATTCTTTGTATCGATACTAACCTTCAAAAATGTTTGTTAAATGATTTTTGTTGACTCAAACACATCTCAAGAATTGTTTTAAGTATAAATATATAATTTTTGACAAATTACAAACTTAGTATTTCCAAAGATGCTTTTCAATTTAAACATAAATAACAAGTTGAGTATTAATTTAACTTAAGTTGTTTGTTATATCAAAACCGAAATCAAGGTTAACAGTTCCAAATAGTGAAGGTTTAAACAATCATAGCTCCTTCCTTCGAAATGATCTGAGCGCAAATGAGATACTAGTGGAAAGGTAATTTGATGCCCTTTCAATGAAAAAATGCAAAAGAATATAGAAAAATCATTTAGGATTTAAAAATGATTTTTTAGGACAAGGTCATAATGTTACCGATGTAAAATAGGGGATTTTTCATTTTTCAATTTCCTAAAGCTAACTTGGGTTATGGACATTTGAATTTCTATAGCAAGGGGGTCAATTACAATTGCTTTACAAGCTCATTTGCATAATCTAGAAGTAGTTTAAGATGAAATAGGCTATTAACCATGCCACAAGCAAAAGATAATAGACACAAGATTCAAGTGCAAACAACTTTAAAGAAATTAAAAGACACGTTTTGTTTTTGAAAATCAGAATATTTGACTTCACTTAACCTTGGATCAAATCATGAAGAGCTTGATTTTTCCCCAAGATTAGAAGGCCAATTGATATAAAATATTAAATCCATATTAATGTCCATTTATTGAAGTTAATATGAACTTAACTTGGTGGGTTTTATAAAAATAGATTTTTGACACGTATTAAACAAACATTTTGACAAACATGTAGTGAACTAAAATATGGCATTTAAGACAATAAATGCATAGAATATGCTTAACCAAGCAAATATGGCATTTAGGTGTGAAAAAAATGATAAAATGCAAGAAAATGAATAAAAAAATACATGAACATGTTGGCTTTATGAATGATGTTAAAATCATGATAGAAGAGATGATATGGACATATTAAAAGAATATTCAAGATAGAATCAAGACATAATTTCAAGACAAATAATGCATCGAAAACATGGTCATCATAAAAGAACCATATCAAGGCATCAACAAAGCATTAAGAACCTTAGTACTACCACAACCAAGGCCATAAGATGCATGAAATTCTAGAATAAGGTCATGACTTCGATAAATATAGCTTATAAAATGAGATGATGAAGAAAACGGAAAAAATAAATAGAGAAAGCATAGGAAGTATACCAAGAATCTCAAAATCTTACTTTTATTCTTGAGAAATCTTCCAAACTTCCAATATTTTTAGCTCATTTTATTTTCTTTCTTTGCTTTAGATTAGCAGGAAATAAGTATAGAAAGAGAGCTTCAGGCTTAGTATCAATAGGGAAGGTATTAGAGAGGAGAAAGAATGGATAATAAAGGTTTTAAGAGGGTTTTGGGCTGTATTAGGAAGCTAAAAGAATAAGAAATTGGCTAAGGAAAGCATGTGAAAATTTAAGTGTGTATCCTTTGGCTGAGCTTAAAACATCTATTATATATTATGTGATTTTAGCCATAAAAAAACCCTAAGAAAATAGGGTGTTTGGAACATTTTTTCATGTGTAATTTGATGAGTCATAGTACCAAGGGTTTAGCTTTCAATTGCAGCCAAAGAAAGCCGTGCATAGGCTAGCACATTGATTAATGCCAAGCTTACCCTTTATTAAATCAAATTATAACATGAAATGTCTCAACTCCAACCTTCATAGACACTTCAAAAATGTGACAATCCAATCTTTAAGGTGTAAAATAAAATCCACATGATTTTCATGAAGTTTAGTCTGAAATTGGATAATTTTTGGAGCCAAAATCATGGTCAGATTCATGTTTTAAAGCAATGGTGCAAGCGGTGAAAAATGCCATGAACTAGGCAAAATACACAAGATGTATCGATACAATTAGTAATTTTTCCTATAATGTATATCAATACATTAGTGAATGTATCAGTATATTCATAATTGTATTGATACATTCACTTTTGTAACAATACATTTGGCCAAAAATTACAGTTTTTGCTATGACATAACCTAGTATCATGCAATTAGCAAAGGTATCGATATATTACCTTTTGTATTAATACAACTAGTGGATTTTTTAATTTTGATGACGTGGACATCTTGTATTGCGAAAATGTAAAATCGTACCTTTGGTTCTTTGAACACCTTATTTCAGTTAAGAATGATGATAGATGCATCCATGTTTGCCTGTTTGAGTTCATTAATGCCTTGAATAATGACCTTTATGCTTTAGATGATGGTCTGGACAAAATAAAGTGTCTACAAGGTCAAATATATAACCAACCTATTAATAACCATGGGTATAAGTCATGTCTATTGTTACGGCTACAATTTTTCATTAGTATAGAGGTAATATATATTGACAGGACCGTCAATACATCTATGTTGTTATAAATAATAGGCTTTTTTATTTTTAGATGGCAGTATAAATTTTTTAATTTATAATTTACATTCATTTTTCATAAAAGGGACCAATAGCAACGAGTAATTTTATTTTGCCAGTCACTATAGGTTATTAATAATTTATTCCTTTACCAAACTGACTTTCTCTTTCGTATTTTCTTCTCTAGTTAAACTCTTTCTCTTTCCTTTTCCTAAAGCCTTTCCTTAAACTGAATACTACCTTTTTTTTTTTTCTTTTTTGGTACAGTCTGACATGGTTAGTCAATTTTTATCATATTTATATGTTATTTATTTTAATTTCTAGAAGTTTAATTTCTTGCTATTTGTTTGTTATTAATACTTCTCTTTGGTGGCTTCCAAGTTGGTGTTCGTTATTTGTTTGCTACATTCATCATTTAATCATTTGGTCAATGATTTTCTAGTTTGTCCCTTTAGTGCATTCATCAGGTTTTGTTAATTTGTTTTTGCTTTAATTTTTCTATTTTTGTTGCCTCTCCTTTCATTGGGCTCTCTAAATCATCTTTGCTTTAGCTGTCTTTATTTTATTTTTTATTTCTTTATTTCTTATTTAGATTAGATTTTTTTTGTTTTAATTTCTAATTTTTTTTATTTAACATTTGACTTTTTTTCTCGTAATCTGAAGCTTCCTTGGACTCAAATACAAGACCAAAATAAATTCACATTTTTTTATCATCTCATAATCTAAAGCTTCCAAGTCCACCGGCTTTAATGGTTTTTTGAATAGAGTTTTTCATTCTACAAACTCTGTTTGGCTTGATTTTATTGTACTTTGCATGGATTGGAGTGTATGCTCATTGCATTCCACTGTATTTTGTGTTATGCAAATTATTTTTTCATACGGCCAGAGTTTAAACTTTACATCATAAGTGTAACAAGTTTATTAGTAAGAATCGATGAATTTAGGAAACGATTGCTTTGACTCTATCTTAAATGTTAAATGGATATCCAACTTAAAATTCAAGATCAATTGCATATAACTGATATGATACTTTTACTTAGAGGTGGCAAACAGGTAAGTTCAAGCTCAGATCAGATTATTTTTGTATTCGGGTTATTTTGAGTTCGGATTTATTTTGGGCTCAAATTATCTTAGGCTCGAATATTTTCAGTTTAAATTTTTTGGGTTTGGATTTTTTAAGCTCAAAAAATTTTGGGCTCGGGCTATCTTGAGTTCATGCCATTTGGATACTGGATTTTTTAGGTTTAGATTATTTTGGATTTGAATTGATTCAACTTCGGGAAAGCTTAGACGGATTTGAATCATTTTTGAATTTCATAAGCTATAGATATTCTTTAATTTCAACTTTAATAATTAATTTTACATCTACATAGTAACAACAACACTAAAATTAAAATTTTTGAAAAAAATTAATATTTTATTAATATTTAAAAATATTATACCATGAAGATTCGAATCTTAAAGATATTATATAATATAAAAATTATAGTTATTTATGAATATTTGTAAAATGCTGAAATTTATATTATGGAGATTCGAACCTTGTTTTAAATAAGAATATAAAAAAAATTTACCAAGTAAGCTAATCTCTAATTTTAGAATAATGTGCTACTAAAATTAAATTATATTAACTATGATGAAGTATAATAATAATTTAAAAATAATTTTTCCAAAATAAAATATAATAATAATTAGTTATGCTAAAAACATTTAACTTTTAAAAATACAATTAGTTTTATAAAACAATATTAATAATTTAATCAATTTATTTAGAAATTGCATTAATGACAAGATTTATTTTTATTTAACCTTTTAAAAAATGACCTTGTAATATTGTTATCTACTTTTGTTAATTAAAATAAATATTAAAAATAAAAAACTTTTAGTATAATATAAATATACTTATCATGTAAACAAAATATGGTATAATTTATTATTTGTATAATATTTATAATATAGTTGCAATTTTATTGTACATGATACAACATATATTAATCATAATAATATAGAATGTAAATATCATAATTAAATGTACTTATATATTATAATGTAAAATATGTATAATTATGATAAATACATATATAACTATAGATATTTTATAGTGTTGTAAAAATTTATATAATATCATATATATAATTAATGATATTATAATGTTTATATTGTGTAATATTTAAATCAATAAATAACATAAGATATACGTAATATATGGCAGGCATGTCAACTTTCATCGGATATATAAATTTTTTATATTTATTTACTCTATTAATCATATTAATGTCATCATAAGTATAAAAATATGTATTTGAAATAATAAATTTAAATATTATATAATAAACAAACAATTTTTAATATAATAATAAAATTTTAAATATGAATGTATAGCAACGTCAGAAAACAACTTTTAAAAAATTTATGCTACTTAATATATACAAAGTAATATATAAGTATATATGTATATAAATATTAATAAATATGATTGTGACATAATATATACATATGTTGATATGATTTTAGGAATTGAAGAATATCTTTTGTTTAGATATATTTTGTTTAGTTGTTGTATTTAAGTAAGTTATTTAATTTTTTTTAATTTTTATATTTTCATTTATAAGACCATTTTTTTATTTTAAGTAATCTTGATAGTTTACAAGTTTGAACACAAAGAGAATGATTTAAAGTTAATTTTTGTTAAGAATATTGTTATTTATTAGTGTTATAAAAAATATCAAGTTCAATTATTTGTTGAAATTATATGATATTTTTATATATTTAAATTATTATTATGTTAAACTTTAAATTTAAGTGTGAAAAAAGTATAATAGTATATTATACATGATTTTGTTTTTATTTATAATGGAATCAATGAATTAAATGTTAAACTAATAGCATTATTTTTTATTTTTTGTACTTAATTATCGCAAATATAATATGGACAATACTCAAAGATATTTGAAATTTATAGTGAATATATTTATAGTTAATATATTTTAACTTAAATCCAATTTAAAGATTTACTATTAATTTTTTGTTTAATAATACATTATTGATGTATTTGCATAATAATCATTAATTAAATGTTTTAGTTATCATTTATATATTTAAATAAATCATATATATTTAAATAAATCATATAATTATAACTTGCTATTATTTTGGTTTTTTTGGGGTTTTGAATTGGAATAGTCTAAGGCTCGGATCAGATCAGTCTTGAGGTTGAATTTTGGGTTTTTATAGATTTCAAATTAGATTGATAACGGGCTTGGATCGTAACGAGTTCAGGCTTTTACAAGTTTCAAGCTTTTTGGGTTTTGGTTTTTTTGGGCTTGGATTTTTCCAAGCTTGGGTTTTTCCATTTTAGGCTTTTTTTGGGCTTGGATTTTTTTCAAATTCGGGCCTTTGACTTTTTAAACTAATTCGGATCAGATTGGATTTGGAGATCTACTCGGGCGGGGTTTTGGACTCAAGCTTGCTTTGCTAGCTGTAGTTTTACTTGAGGAATGTTTGTCTTTACAAACACAATACTGATTAGAGATGCATAAGATAATACCTAAATGCTTAGATTTTATCCTTTTGGACGAGGACTATCCCAACAGTATTGTTTGCATAGTGAAAAAAAAGGATTTTGATGGAAATTTATTATTGCATCTAATTGTTGTTGGACTTTGGAAAAGATATACACCTGTGAATGAAATAGAACAATGCAATTTTAAAATAATTTTTTCATTTTTTCCATTTGTTAGTGGAGATAATAACTTGAGGGAGACACACTTCTAGAATAATATATCTAATGTAGTAGTGAGACAAATATGGATAGTAATATAGAGACGCTTTGGTTTCTTTTTTATAAAAGATAATGTGTCGGACTACTATTCTTGTTTAAAACACTTTTTGGATCTTTTCTCATGTGCCAAATGAAATATCCTCTCTAAAATCCTTTGGCATATATGGAAGATTCCATAATGACACTATTTTTTCAAGGAATTCTTGATTAAATTAATTTGATTTTGGAATAACGCATGTTGATCAACCAAAAGGAAAACACTAGGTAGGTATAATTTCACTTCATAGCCTTGATGACAAAGGTTCAAGGTATTGCTCCTTTTTTCCTATAATTTTTCAGTTGTTGTATACCTTTTCTATTATCAAACCCCTCTTTAGATTTTCAAACTCTTGCAACCGTCATTTTTATTGCTAAAAAAAATTGTTGAAGAAAAATTATATATGCACATTAGCTTTTGTTATATTGATGATGATTTGTGCTCTTTAGCTTCAAGTTCATATGCGTATAGTACAACCAAGTTGTTATTCACTGTTTCTGTGAACTTTATTCATTGAATGGAGACTATTTCTAACTCAAGAACTTTTAGTTGTTCTCATGACTTAATTTTATCTCTAACATACCAAGAATAATGGATACAATTTTATTCTATCATTTTGCATCTAAAAAGGATTATAAGAAGTCTCAGGGTAACAAGTAATTAGATTACAAAAGTTTATAAAACATAACAATCAAGAAAATCCAAGATTCCCTAAATAGAATTATCTTGCATGATTTTGACTAATCTTTAAGATCAAGAAATCCAAAGATCTATTCAAGATTCAAACATACCTTAAATTTGAGAAGACTTTTAGCAATTCGATGACCCAATTTCATGAAAACACCAAGCCTGATTGTCGCCACGTACCCTTTTTCTTTTTTCTCTTTAGACATCCGAAGCAAGTGCATATAACTTAAAAGATATATGGTGATGTGGTTTAATCTTTGAGTTATCCCTTGGTCACAATTTAGATTAGGCATGATAATGTGAAAAGGAGAGAGGCTATTGGACAAATTGCTTATGCACTAGTCTAGGAAAGTTACCATGAAGTAAACATAAATTTGGAGTCACCACTAACCATTTTAGGCTAGTCATGATCGGATGCTTATTAAAAACAATATCCAGAGTTACAAAACTTAAGGCATTGATTTTAGGGTCTACAAGTTCTAGAGATTCATTGGTTGGATTTGGGAGCTGGTTACACATGGGGAAGGATTAGCACCCCCATGACTTCCAAAATCAATACCCACTAACTATATCTGGCTTTGGCTTTGGTTTAATCGTATTCTTTTGGTCATTATTTATATATAATCCCCATTTATGCATGAAATTTTATGGAAATTGTAGATTTAAGTTTTGAAAGAAAACTTGATATCACCTATGAGCTGCGAAAGTATGAAGAGCATAGGGATTTTTTTATGAAAACAATTTCTGGATTAAATTTTGAAAATTAGGATATTCTATATCAAGCATTGGAGAGATACTGACATGGAACATTGCCTTGTAAATTTTTTGAAATAAAATCTTATGTATGAATACAAGATAGTCACTATAAAAAGGAAATGTGTTAGTAAGAAGAAAAAAATATAATAATTTCACAAACAAAAAATCAAAAATAAAAGAACGTAAAAAAAGGAATGAACAAAATGTATCTCATAATTATCTTCGATTATTGAAGAATAACTGGAATGACAATTCAGAGACTTGTTTGGATTTCATGGTAATTTAAGGGACAAAAAAAGGTTTTAAACAAAACGATCCAAGGTATCAAAAAAGAAGAATTTTTTGGATTTTTGAGGTAAAAGCGGGGTTAAAGTATTCACTCAGAGAAGTGAGGTTGGAGTATTCCCTAAAGATAAAGATTTTGATATTTTAAGAAAAAAATTAGGAACAAAGAGAAAATTCGAGCTTTTTAACGAAATATGGAGTTGAAATATCCCCTCGGAGTAGCAGGGTTAGAGTATCCCAAAGATAAAGATTTTGATATTTTAAGAAAATAATTAGGAATAAAGAGAAAGTTCGAGCTTTTTAATGAAAAATGAGGTTAGAGAATTCCCTCAGAGTAGTGGGGTTGTGTATCCCTAAAGATAAAAATTTTGGTGTTTTAAAAGAAAAGGGTTTTCTTGAAAAAAAGATTTTGAAAATAGGAAACTAAAGATTTATATAAAATATATATTTTGTCTTAAGCCTTGATCTAAGCCTAAAAGGTTTGTATAGTAGGAATAGGATGCACTTCAAGGCATTCAAACATCTTTATAAAGGTGTTTCAAAAATTGGGTTAAAACAAAGGATAGCATCCCATCGTCTCATCTCACAAATTAATTCCAAGTTCTTCTAAAGGCTTCAGGGAGGTAAATGAGGTGCTATTGGAAAGATAACTTGATAAAGACTAATATAAAACTATTTTGAAAATCCTAGAGAATCACTTTCTAGGCAAAATTAATTTTTAGATTTAGGCCTATTTTGACATTTGTAGCATGTACAAGGGAAAGGGCATGATGGACTTTGAAAATTAGTTTTAGGCTTACCTAGAATCATTAAATCGTGAATAATAGCTTTCAAGAGAGGGAATTTTGCAAACTTTTTTGAAAAAATATTTAAATAATATAAAAAATCATTTGATTGGCCGAAATGTCCCAAACAGAATATAACATGCTAGTTCTAAGGTTTCGGACAATAAAGGTTTGAAAAATCACAATTTCCTTATCCAAGATGATCTGAGGGCAAACAAAACTCTTTTGGAAAGGTATCTCAATGCCATTTAAGGGAAAATATCAAAAAAATCTAGAAAAATCATCTGTGGTTCAAAATAAATTTTTGAATTCAAACTATAGTGTTGCCAAAGCAAAAACAAGAGACTATTCGATTTTTCAAGTTTCTTAGGGGTCAAATTCGAGTCATAACATCCGAACATCCATGTATGACATGAGTATCATGAGTTCATTCCATAATCCTAGAATAGTTTATGATGATGAAATAACCTATTGACCATGCCAACATGAAGGTGTTAAACTCAAGATTAAGGCTTAATATATTTTCTCATGAACTAAAAAGGTTATTTGTGCATGAAAAATAGCATATTTAAACTTATTTTACCATGAATCCAAGTTTGAAATGTTTATCTTGTCCCCAAAATTGGAAGACCGTCTTTATGAAAATATTAAATCCATGCTATTCTCCATCATTGAAGGTAGCATGAACATAACTTGGGGATTTTTTTTTTAAATTTGATTTTTAGTAAGCAAGCAAGCATCTTGACAGAGATAACACATATAAACACATAAAGATGACATTTTGACGTGGAAAAGATGACAAAAAATTCAAAGAGGTGACAAATAAGGTGCATGGAAATAATAATTCTATGCATGGCATCAAAAATCATGTTATGGAAGATGATTTGAACATATTTAAGAAAATAAAAAGATGCTAGAATTTTCAAGATAGCATTTTTATGCTATAAGACTCCTTAAAATGCAAGAAAGTGCATGAAAATGGTCAACATATTCTAGGAAGAACATTCAAGCATGTATTAAGCATGTGAAAATAAATGAAATATCATAGAAAATACATGAATAAGGGACCGTTTTGATGACCAAATTAAATAGTAAAAGTTTGGCCTACCAAGCGACATGAAGGCATTGAAAGAACACCAAAATCCTAAGACTACTACAACCAAAGCAACAATAATGCATGAGCGACACAGGGTAGTCATGGCATCATGAAAGGCTCACCAAAATAATGTAGATGATAAAAATAGAAAATATATGGGACAAGGTACAAAAAATATACTAAAAAACTTGAACTTTCCCCTCTTCTTGAAGAAGGGACTTTAAGCTTAGTTTCTTCCTTCTGTTTGCCATTATTTTGCAAGAAAAGGATGAAAAAATATGCTTTTTGGTAATACTATTGATGATGAGGTATTTTAAGGTTGAAGGTTTCTAAAAGGTTGAGTTTTTGGAGGTTTTCTGATATGGTTTAGAGGAACTACAAGAATAAAAGAAGACTGAGGGTGAAAGGTAATGCAATAGTGTTTTTCTTAGAGAGTTTTTACGGTTAAAGGTTGCTAGAGTTTTTTTTTTACGATTACTGAAGAGTGCTCTCTACTAAGACAACTTTTTCTTCTTAAATCCAAAGGTTAGCCAATCTTTTGGAAGACAAAGCAAGGGTATTTTTTGATCTTTCATTCATGTACTAGGGGATATCTCTAACTACTATGCTTAGTTGGCCTTCTTCCCATTGGTTCTACCATGCAAAGTAGTAAGTCCAATCACGAGCCTATAGCTAAAGCTTGATATAAATTATGTTATTTTTAGTGCAAGAAACATGTTTGAATCATATTTTTAAAGGCTTAAAAATGGCTCAAACTGGGCAAAAATGTCTTGGTATATCGATACCTAGCATGTATAGATACATAATGCAATTTTTAACCACGAGTATCAATACAATGAAGTGTGTATCGATACCAAAAGCAAAAAATTATTTTCAGTCTCGAGACTAAGAGCCTTGTATTGCTACTATGGATTTGTATCGATACTCTTCCTTGTCTATCGATACACTTTGCCAAAAATCGTAACTTTAGCTACTACCAAGGCCTGTATCGATATAAACATGCTAAGTATCGGTATCAAACCCTTTTGTATCAATACTACACATGAAAATTTGAATTTTTGGAGACGTGAAAGCTTTATGTCAATACTTATGCACTAATGTGACTTGCACATACCTTAAGCCCTTTGAATACTTTACCTTGGTTAATAAACCGTAAGGAACTAACCTATGCTCACCTAAATGACTTTTGTGACAGCTCAAATAGTCACCATCAATGCCTCATTTTTTTATTTTTCTTTAATACAACCCATAGGCATTTTAAACATTCCTAAAATAAATTTTTGTTTGGCACTTTGTTGCCTTATAATGCCTAGCAACAAGGTACCTGACAGTCATCCCTATTTTTTTATTTTTTATTTTTTATTTTTTTATTATAACATTGTTTAATTATGCCTCAGGATGCTAAAAATTAGCTCGGATAGAATGCAGTGTCTACAAGTGCCCCTTTTTTAGCCATTGTTGAGCATCAGGAATGAGGCAAAGACAAATAGACACCATTTTATTCTGGTAGGATGATGGTTTTGTATACTTATAGAGAAATAGAAATCTAGTTAATACTATGTTGAGACAGGCTGAGTATATCAACAATGGTCCTAATTGATAAGAATATTTCAATAAGTTTTGTAAAGTTTAACCTCCCTATTAAGCTTGTGTTTTACTAGGTTTAACCCCTCAGAGAGGCACCATTAACTACTGTGTTCTTTGACTCAATAGGTGTCTAGCTCTTTGTGGACTGAGGCAGGTAAATGCCTTGCTTTTTGAGGATAGCTTTGATAGGCATCCAACTCATTACGGAGTGACATAGGTAAGTATCTTACTCTTTGAGGACTAAGGTACCTAAGCATCTTACTCCTTGAAGACTTAAGTAGGTAAGTGCCCTACTTTTTAAGGACTGAGGTAGGCAAGTGCCTACTCTTTAAAGATCAGGATAGGTGAATGCCTTGCTGTTTAAGGAAAGAGGTAGGTAAGCGTCTTGCTCTTTGAAGACTGAGGTAGGTAAACACCTTACTCTTTAAGGATCAAGGTAGGTAAACACGCTACTCTTTGAGGACTGAGGTAGGTAAGTGTCCTGTTCTTTAAGGATTAAGGCAGGTAAGCACCCTTTACTTTGAAGATTGAGGTAAGCATCCTATTCTTTTGAGGACTAAAAAAAAAAAAAAGCATCCTACTCTTTGAGGATTAAGAAAGAAAAAGACGTATTGCTCTTTGAGGACTAAAAAGAAAAAGCATCTTGTTCTTTGAGTGTTAAGAAAGAAAAATAATTTGGGTACTTATCTTGAATGGCATTTTCAATTTGTGTACCCAAGAGATGAGGGATTTTTACCTTGAAACTTTTGATGCTTTCTGAAAATATGAATTTGTACTTAAAGTTCTATTTAACTTTGGCTTCTGAAAGTAGGAATTCATACCTTAAAAATGTTAGTTATTGTATGAATGATGCACGCAGATGGAAATGCATGCTTTATTGATGCTACAATGATGATTTTAAAAAATATCTAATCTAGCAATTGATTTTGGGTTTTTTGGCTATTTAATCTCTAATATGTTTAATAAGGTGATCTCTTTGCCCAAGATCCACTAAACTTTTTCTAGATTACAGAGGTTTTGAATGCAAAGGTTACCTTTTAAAGGTATAAGAGGTTCATGATTATGAAAGGATGGTCCTGAGTGTAGATGGCTCGTTTGGGGACTTTTATTGCATTGAGTTTGGTGGGTATAAAGGATTCCTCTTTGCCAATTATGGTTTAAAGGGTGTCTTTAACAGTTTGAGTGGATTGCTCCAAACTTCGATTGTTAGGATGATAGTCTAAAAAGAACTTTGGTCCCTTATCTTTAGGTTAGAGTTTACTAGGAAGAGATTTTGAACATATTTTCAGGGTGTTAAATCCAAGGGCAAGATTACTATGGCCCTAAGGGTTCATTCTTGATATTTAGACATGAAACATAATTCTTGGAAAGTTTCATCTTTCTAATTAATGCTAAGAAATCCTATTATCTGTTCCATTCATTTATCAAGCATTATCAATTAAATGATAAACATGATGCAACATAGGATGCAAGAGTTACAAAAGGACTTTGTAAGAAATCAAGTGAATGTATTTCATTTAAAAGAAAGTAGTATAAGTTATGATAAATTATGGGATCACATAAAATTTTTAAGATAAAAAAAAGTTTAGAGGGGTTTTCCTAGCTGCCTAGCCCCTGATGCTAATGAAATAAGTCTTTGACTGAGTGTCCTCAGAAACCTTTCTTAAGTAATTAACCCTTTTGGTGTTGGCCAGCTCATAAGAAGATTTGTCAGATTGCCTAATGGTGGGATGAAGGCCTTAAGGTTAAGTAGTTTTCATTTCTCAAGTGTAGGTAAGGATAATATTTGGTAAAGTAGGTTGGCATAAAATAGCTGAATTAGGTTATGATTTGATGTCTTGATCACAGTTGTGATGTGGGCTAAGTTAGTTTCAGGTTTAGGCTGGTGATGGTTTGGGCTCGATTTAGTTTGGGTAAGATAGAGTCTAGTCACTTAAACCACTTTTCTAAGTTTTTAACTTAAGCTAATTTATTTTTCTGGACGCCTCTTGGGTTTTCATCTAAGGTTGTTTTTCCTTGGTTGAAGTGGTAGCGGAAGGATGATAGGATGTCTTTTTTAGTTTTCATCCCAAGATCCTTTCAAGCATAATATTTCCTAACAGAATAAAAATTCATAGGGTTGGGTAAGCTATTCCCATTGATCTTAGTTAAGATTAGGGCTCCTAAAAAAAATATGTGCTTTACCATGTACAGCCTCTTCTAATTTAAAATCCATTTTCCTTGAACATTTTTATAGATTGAAAGAATTTGTTTGAGTACTAAGTCACCTTCTTGGAACTGGTGAGGATGGATCTTTTTGCTATAGGCTCTCATCATGTGCTTTTGATCATCTATCCTTGACAAATGGTTTTTCTACTTTTCTCTTTAATGAGATTGAGCTACTTATATTGATTCTTGACCTATTCGGACTGTTTAAGTTATGATTCCATTAAGACTTTAAGTGAAGGAATTTCAACCTTATAGGAAAGACAGCTTCTATGCCATAAACTAAAAAGAATAGCATAGCACCCGTAAAAGTTCATACCACTGTATGATAGGCATGTAATGCAAAAGGTGACTTTTTGTGCCCATCTTTGTACATCTCAGCCATCTTTTCAACTATTTTCTTCATATTCTTGTTGGTTGCTTCAACTACCCCATTCATTTTGGATGGTAAGGGACAGAATTATGATGTTTAATCTTAAACTGAGAATAGGCTACTTACACTATTTTATTTTTAAGGTTTTGTGCATTATCAGTAATGATCTGCACGGGAAGAGCATATTTACAGATGATGTCTTGTTTCACAAATTTGTATACAAAAAATTTGGTGACATTGGAATAAGAAGTTGCTTCCACCTATTTGGTGAAATAATTAATAGCAACTAGAATGAAGCGATGCTCGTTAGAAACCTTGGAGGGTGATTGGTTCGATCATTTCCATGCCCTACATAGAAAAAAGCCATGGAGCCATCATAACATAAAGAGGTGTCAGCAAGACATGAATTTTGTATGAGCAGATTTGGCATTTGTGGCATTTTTTAGAATAGTCAATGAAATCCTTTTCAAGAGTCAACCAATAGTATCCTTATCGTATGACTTGTTTCACCATTTGGTGTCCATTAGCATGCATATTGTAGATTCCTTCATGGACTTCTTTGAGAACACTTTTAATTTTGAAGGCATCCATGCATCGAAGTAGTACCTGATCCTAACTTTTCTTATACAAAATTTCACCATCCAAAACAAAACTCGCAGTAAATCATCGGATATTTCTCTTGTTGGTTTTAATAGCACTCTTAGGGTATTGCTAATCTTTGATATGCTGAAGAATGTCATGATTCCATGGCAGGTCATCATTTTCTTCTTTGACGTTTTGATAATGTGCTGAAGTTGTATAGATGCTTATTTGAATAAGAGCAACATTCGATTCTTGATTGACTCTAAACATGGACGATAAGGTGGCTAAGGCATCAATGATTTGATTTTCTTCCTAAGATAAATCTTGAAAGCTGATATCATAGAATTTTTATTAAGTTCTAAGATTAGACTCCCATAATGAATCAATTTAGCATCACATGTTTGCCATTCTCCTTTTAGTTGGTAGATGATAAGGGCTGAATCTCTAAATGCTTATAGAGTTTGGATACCCTTTTTAATAGCTACTTGAAGTCCCATGACTATTGCCTCATATTCAGCTATATTATTAGTGGAATAGAAGTTCAATCTTGTAGTGAAAGGTTAGTGGCTTCTATCAGGTGAGATAAGAATTGCCCCAATTCTATGCCCTAATGTGTTTGAAGCTCCATCAAAGTACATTTTCCCAAATGGACTGCACTCAATAGTGTTCTCTGTCTTAGATATGCATATCAAGTTTTCGTCAAAAAATTTAAAGATTAAATGATGATAGTCATCCATTACTCCGCTTGCCAGGAAGTCCACTATTATATTACCCTTGATGGCTTTCTAGTTCACATATGTAATGTTGCACTTGAAAAGCAAGACTTGCTACCTGTCTAGTCACCTTGACAAGGCAGGAGCTTCACATAAATACTTGATGGGATCTAGTTTAGTGATTAACCACTTAGTGTGGTACAACATGTATTGCCTTAGCCATCGGGCCATCCAAACTAGAGCATAACATAATTTCTCCACTTCTAAAGAGTTATTCTCATACTCTGTGAACCTTTTGCTCAAGTAATAGATGGCTTGTTCCTTCTTGCTGACTCATTATGTTGACCTAATACATAGCCCACTAATTTGTCAAATATTGATAGGTGCAGGATTAAATGTCAATCGAGCACTGATGGCACAAGTGATAGAGGATTTGAAGGGTAGTGTTTGACCTTATCAAAGTCTTTTTGGCAGTCTTCATTATATTCTCTAGGATTTTTTTTTAAAGTAGCCAAAAGATTGGATCACATTTATCAGTCAACTGAAATATTAATCAGGCTATGTAGTTTAAGCTTCCTAAGAAACTCTTCACTTCCTTTTGAGTTATAGGTGGTGGCAGATTTTGAATGGCCTTGACCTCATTGGGATCGACTTCCATTCCTTTTTCGCCTACAATAAAGCCTAATAGTTTGCCAGATGTGACACAAAATGTGTATATTGCTGGATTTGGCTTAAGCTAGTATTTACAAAGCCATTTGAAGAGTTTCAAAAATTAGCCATGTGTTCACTCTCCTTTGGTGATTTGGCAATCATATCATCCACGTAGATCTTGATTTCTTTATGCACGAGACCATAGAACAATGTTACCATTGCCCTTTGGTAGGTTGCCTTAATGTTCTTGAGCCTAAAGGGCATCACTTTGTAGTAGAAAGTGCTTGACATGGTCATGATGGTGGTCTTCTCCATATCTTTTATTGCCATTTTTATTTGGTTGTATCTAAAAAATCCATCCATGAAGGAAAATAATGCATTTTTGGCAATATTATTTGCTAGGGCATCGATATGGGGTATAGGAAATTATCTTTTGTGCTAGTTCAGTTTAGATCTCTATAATCCAAACAAATCCACACATTACTATCCTTTTTAGGAACTAAAACTATATTGGCTACATATTCAGGATATTTGGCTGCTTTAAGAAATTTTGCTTCAAATTATTTCTTTACTTCTTCTTTGATCTTTAAAGGCATTTTAGGTTTCATCCTTCTAAGCTTTTGTTGTATGGGCTTACACTCGGGTTTGAGGGAAAGTTTATGGACCACAATGTTAGTGCCTAGTCTGGGCATGTCTTGATAGGACAAAATGAACACATCTTGATACTTTTGGAGGAGACTTATCAATTTGACTCCAGTTGATGGTTTTATAAAGGTTCTAATTTTAACTTCTTTTTAGTTTTCCTCTATTCCAAGGTTTATGGTTTTAGTGTTTTCTTTATGAGGCAATATCTGTTTTTCTTCATATTCAATTATTCTTTGTAGATTTGGAGGTATAGGGTTCTCTTCAGATTTCTCTTCAGACTTAACCTCACCGATGTGGATTGGTTACTCAAAATCGATATTTGGTGTCTGAGTATGAACATTTATGTCACCTTTATCCGAGTACTTAAAAATATGAAAAGAGAACAATATAGCCAAAAAAATATGTAAAGAAAGGTCTAAGAGTTGACAAGAACTATGAACACAAAGGATGAAATGCATAATGCTTAATCATTTTCATTGATAATACTTAATAAAAAGATGCCCATACAAAGGATCCTACAACACTTTTGGGCAGAAGCATGTAGGTTTAGCTTATAGCATTATTTTGAAACAGATTTAAATAGTACTAGAATCTTAGTTTTAGTTCAAACACTTGGAATAAATGCTAGAGGCCACAAACTAGTCTCTTGGTTTATCACTAATGTCTCTGGCTCATCAATTGCATTGATAGGGAAATCCCCTAATGCCTTGTTCAGTATGAGCATAAGATTAGCCAAGCCAATATTTATATGTCCTCTTGGATTAAAACTTTCTCAAAGCAATAGAAACATTATTGGTTCATATCATATCCCGTGTTTTACACTAATAGATGAGTCATCATTTTCTCTTAGTTCATCTGAGCTTGTTATCTTTTTTGCTGTGCATTGGGCTTGAATCCTAGCCCTCTTTTATTGGTTCAATTGACACCTTTCAAGGCTTTAACAATCCTTTGGAGGTGCTTTTCAAGTCACTTTCTAGCCTAGGTAGCTTTGCCGATGGTTAACTTTAGACCTATATGAGTGCTTTTCGATAAGTGGGCTTAAGCATTAGCAAACCCTCCTTGACATAATTGGCATTCACAAACTCAAAAGATTGAAATAAAAATTCTAGGACATCATTACCTAGTTCATATATAAGGCATTGGTTGAAGTAGCAATGATGATATCTTTTCTTTCCTCTAATACTGATGACATTGTTTTCAATGATGGATTTCAACTTTTGATGTAACGACGATGGCACTACCCCCATAGAATGAATCCAAGTCCTTCCCAATAGGCACTTGTACAATGGAGCAATATCTATCACACGAAAGTCTACTTCATAAGTGTACGGGAATGGTGATGTTTCCCATAACATTTATACAAGTTCCCTTGAATGCTCGCACCATCGTATAACTATTTTGGATATGATACACATCAATAGGGAGTTGTTCAAGTATGATACGGGCATTACATTCAGAGCTAACCTATGCAAGCATGATATGGGTATTACATCAATGAGCACTTTGGGTAACACGCTACCTATGCAGTACATGGTAATGTGAAAAACTTTATAGTTTCCTTTTCCTCCATGAGGAATCTCATTATTGCTAAAAGATATATAGTTGTCAGCAATGATGTTGCTTACTAGGCAATCCATTTGACCTATACAGATATCGAGAGGGATATAGGCCTTACTCAAAACCTTGAGGAGAGCATTCCTATGAGCTTTAAAGTTCAACAGCAGTGACAACATAGATATCTTGGCAGGTTGCTTATTTAGTTTATCTAGTATGTTGTATTCAGTGTGCTTAATGAATTTAAGGAATTTTGTAGCTTCTTTCTCACTTGCTGGATTTTAAATAGCTATCAAATTTGAGTCTTTAGTTGTAGGCTTTGGTGCTTGAGGAAAAGAAGCAGTTTCCTTTTGCTGAATTTCACTTTTCAATATTGCTAGGGCATAACATCAACTAGTCTGATTTAGGTGGCTTAGCCTTAAAAGCTCAACGTTTAAGGCTTGCTGACTAGATTTATTGACAATCCAAGTTTTGCTTTCATAATTCCAAGAAACTGCTTTGTTGTTCTTATAAGGAAAAAGGGATAAAAGTTGAATGATCATTTTTGGCACAGGTTAAACAAGGGTAGCTTTGACTCGTGGTCGATTGTTAAGCACGATCAATGGCTTTCCAACCCTGTAAAGAGGATTGCTTCCATCTTTTGCGGTGGCATTGACAGATGGCACTATGTTTATTGATTATGCATGTAAAGCTCACTTTCTGTCATAAAATTCAATACTGCCCTCATTCATCATCCTTTAAACCATGGCATGGAATTCTTTATATGTTTAAAGAGTATGGCTGTAGACAATATGGAAATCACAAAAGTCATTGGTTCTTTTTTTTGTCCTTTCGACCCTATTAACCAATTTGGCTTGTACTAAGATTTTCCAAACCAAATTCATTGGTGTTCTGACCTCTTTTATATTTTTTACAATCTTGTAGTTCTCTTTAATGGCTGTTCCTTCCATATCATATTTAGTATGAACTTTGGATGAACTATCTCTAACATTGTATTTCAGCTTTTACCAAAACTTAACTTTTTCTTTTCCTTTGCCTTTGAGGAATCTCTTTTATCTGAATCACTTTTCATGGCTTCATCAATCATTGCACCTAATATGGCCATATCTACAAAATTCTTTGGGCAATTTTTTACTATCTTTTAATAGTAAGGGGCTTGTAATGTGTCAATGTATTTGACTATTGTCTTTTCTTCTATCAACAAGGGATGAATTTGGGCGGCCTTTTTTATCCATTTTAAAGCATAGTGCTTAAAGCTTTCATCAACTCTTTTTTTCATGCTTATAAGCGAAAGACAACTCAAGATCCAATCGTCAATACATCTCCCCTCATCTATGGCATTAATAGATGGATTGATGTGCTCATTCTACTCCTCGTAGAACTCAATCTTGGATCAATCTATCATCCTTTAGACTATTTCTAGGAATGATGGGCAGTGCTAAAGAACATGCTCTTGATTGCAATGATATTAGGATGGTTCAGTTGCTTTTGTACTTTGGTTTTTAACATCTAACACTTTTTCAGCTTTCATAAAGGCTCGCTAGACTTTACTCATCAGGTTTTGACTTCTTTAATGCTCCTTTTAATCGAACAACCTTTTCCATCTATTATCGTATTCACTCATGGTTTCTATGGTTAGGAAGTGGATTGGCTCTGACATTTGGTCTAGGCCCTTGTTCAACCTTGATCACACCTTTTTCTAGTAGACCTTGTACTTTTCTTTTAAATGAAGTGCAGTTCTCAATAGAGTGACCTTGTGCTCTAGTGTGGTATTCATAATACACTTGTCATTGTACCACCTCGGATACATAGTGGTCTTAGGTTTTTGAATACGGGGCCCACTAGTTAACCTACCAATAGATGTGAGTGGCTCAAAGTACTCCCTTTCTTAAGGCACTTGTTGTTTGTTTAGAGCTCCTGCATTGTTCATGTTGTGAGGTTGAGCGCTTTAGGCTACACTTTGAATGGGATTCGGTGCAAAACTCATTGTTGGAGCTAACCCGGCTGAATAAACTGGTTTTCTAGTGAGTAAGCGTTAAAACCTAGATTTAACCTATTCAAAAGGTACATAGCTTGCATCAGATCCATATTCTGATTAAATCTGGCATGACTTTCTCTAACAATATTAACTTCTTTCTCCTTGACCTTATTTGTTGGCTTTTTAACCAACCTAGATGATTCTCCAATAGATATCTTTCCACTTTTGATTGTGTTATTGATCATTTCGCTCGATCCATACAAGGAAATTCTTTATGGCATGTCCCACAAACCTATCATAGTAGAGAGCTCATAGGGTGCCAATAAACATAATTGTTGTTTCTTTTTTGGTCAAAAGAGGGTGGACTTGAACCGCTTCCCCCCTCCACCTCGAGCATATTGCATGAAGCTTTCAGAGGCTTTTTTTTCCATGTTCATAAGAGAAAGGTGACATGGGGCCTTAAAAAAGGCTCGAGCCAAATATATCTATGTTTAAATCCTTATGAGATCAAGCCCTATATATGATTGGGTAACTACCCCAGTTTGAATATCTTAAAAGTAATAAATTAGTAGTTTTTTGTTCTCTTTATACCTAGCCACCTTATGATAGTACATACGAAGGTATGCAGGAAGGTCTACAGTCTCATTGTACTTCTCAAAATCTAGCACTTTGAATTTAGGAGTGATAAAGAGACTGGAAACCAATCCCAAAGATTTTGCATCTACAATCACAAATTTGTCACTTCCTTCGATAGCTTGAATGCACTTTTCCAATAACCTTTTTTCTTTTTTCTTATTCCATTTGCTCATCCAGATCTGGGACCATAGGCTTTACTAGTGAAAAGCCTGCACCCTGAAATCCTTGGACAAAATGGGATGCTATTGCAAGGTTAATGAAAATAGATGGCTAAGTTAATGGGATATCTGTTGCCAGAAGATGTTGTCCATGCAATGCCCTTTCCTAAGTGTTGGTGACTTTAATACTACCGTTCAAGTTGCTTTTAAGATTAGCTTATTCTTTCCTTACATAGACGGTGCTCTTTGCCTTTTTTCTTTCAAAGCCTTGGATAATAGTTTAGTCAATTCTGCAATCTGAGCTTGGAGTTCCGTATTCTTATGAAGTGATTACTCTTGAGACTCCCTATACATAGGTTTAAGTCGCTTAATGCGGGTTTGGTGCTCATTCTTGATGGCTTCCTGATGTAGACACCTTATTTTGTCCGGGTCAATTTTTGGTCGAAGACATATTTGAAAGGTGATAGAATCAGAAAATAAAAATAAACTAGGGATGACTGCTCGATGCCATGTTGTATTAAAGATATTTTAGGAGGTCTAAAATGCTTATGGGTCACATTAAAGAAAAATGCAAAAATGAAGTATCAAAGGTCAATATTTAGGGTATCACTAGAGTCATTCAAATGAGTACACAAGTCAAGGTAAGATAACTCAAGAAACCATAAGTACTGCAACTTATTTTAGTGCATAAGTATTGATATGAGGCTTTTACATAGAAAAAATTTAATTTTTTTATGTGTAGTACCGATATATAGGGGTCTGATCTCGAAACCTAATGAGATGTATCGATACCTATCATGATTGTATTGATACAGACCTTGGCAGTAGATGTAGTTATGATTTTTGGTAAAATGTATTGATACACAAGTTTAAGTATCAATACAAGTTCATGAAGTATCGACACATACCTCTAAATCTCGAGACTGGAAACAAAATTTTGCTATTGGTATCGATACGTGCTTCATTGTATCAATACTCATGGTTAAAAATTATCTTATGTATCGATACACAGGGCATTTTTGCCTAGTTCAAGCCATTTTTTAGCCATTGCATCACTGATTCAAAATCTTACTCAAAGATGTTTCTTGCACCAATAATCATCAAAATTCATACCAGGCTTTACCTGTAGGCTTGTGATTGGATTTAAACAAAATTTTGAGGCCTAAATAGCTAATGACAAGGGATATCATGACATTATGCAATTTGTCAAAGGGTATGGCTAAACTTTCCTAATGCTTAGCTGCAACAAGTAGCATAGATCCATTATTTTTCTTGAGCAACCAATGGGTTTGCATGGAAACTGAGCACAGTACCTAATCTATGCATGAGATACATGCACGAAAACCCCAAAATGCCCTTATTTTTTTCATCTTTTGTCTTTATAGTCACATGACTATATATGCCAACTTCATACTCAATTGAAGAAAGCCCTACTAAAAAAACATTCTCAGTAGAAAAACACCCACTTCCAGATATTCCCTCAATACTTCCTAGCCACCAAAAACCAAGAAACTTTTCTCCATTCTCGGAACCATTCAAAACCATTACCAAAAGTCTTTCCAAAAACCTTCATTTCATTCATATTCCCTCTCAAAACTACCTTTATCCATACCTAACTAAGAAAACCCCTCTTTTTCATCACTTTCCTGTTATTCAACCCTAAAAAAATTGAGTTCAAAGTTATTGCTCAAAGAAAAGACTAAAGCTTGAAATTTTAGGTATATTTTCTCTACTTGACTCTATATATTCTCTAATTTTTCAACATTTTCATCATCTTAGTGACTCTTTATGTTACAATGACCTTTCTAAGGTTCTCATGCATCATTGAGGCCTTGTTTGTGGTAGTCTTAGGATGTTGATGTTCTCTTGATGTCTTGACATTGCATGATAGGCAATATCTTATTTTTCATTCTGTCATCAAAATAGCCTATTATTTATGCATTTTCCATCATGTTTCATCTATTTTCATATGCTTAACATATGTTTGAATGTTTTCATAACAATTCTTGCATTTTGAAGAGTCTCATAACATAAAAATGCTGTCTTGAAAACTCTGGCAATACTTTTCATCACATAAATATGTTCATATCACTTCCATGCATCTTATTTGTCATTTCTTTGCAATTTTGTTACCTTTTCCACTTCAAAATGTCATTTTTGTGTGTTTGCATGTGTAATACTTATTTATCTTTATGAATGTTGTATTTTATCCATGATTTGTTCGTTAAAATGCATGCTTGTTTGTTATGAAAATTTTATTTTCAAAAAAATCCCCAAGTTAAGTTCATGCTACCTCAAATAGATAAAGAATAGCATGGATTTGATGTTTTCATAAAATTGGTCTTCTAATCTTAAAGACGAACTAAATGTTCCAAGTTTGGATTCATAGAATAAAATGCTACTTTCTTTTGTTAAAATATTAAGCCATGATCTTGAGTCCAATACCTTCTTTAGTGACATGGTCAACGGGTTGTTTCACCGTTCTAAACTACTCTAGGATTTTAGAATGAGTTCATGAGACCCATGCTACTTGCCTTTTTTGTCACGAATGTTTGGACATCCTAAACTCGAGTTCACCCTTGAAAAAAGCCCAAAAATACCTAACAACTTCCCCATTTGCTTTGGCAACATTATAGTTTGAGTTTGAAAAATTATTTTCAAGTCATAAAGGATTTTTCTAGAATTTTCTAATATTTTTACCTTAAAGGGCATTGAAATACTTTTCCAATAGTATCTTGTTTGCTATTGAATCATTTCGGATGAAAGAATTATGACTTTTCAAACTTTTGTTATTTAGAACCCCCTTGAATCAGCAAACAACTTTCTATTTGAGCCATTTGGCCCACCAAACGATTTCTTAGAACTTCTTGAATATTTTTCCCAAAAAGCTTGCAAAATTCTTTTTTTAGAAAGGTATTGTTTGCAATTTAGCAATTCTAAATGACTCTAGAATGATTTTTTTTCCAAAGTCCCTAATGCTCTTTCCCTATACACGTTGCCAGTAGCAAGATAGAGCTATCTTCAAAAATTAATTCCACATAGAAAGTGATTTTCTAGGATTTTTTGAATATTTTTATGTTAAACCCTATCGAGTTAACTTCCCAACGGTACCTTATTTACCCCTTAAACCTTTGGATGCACTTGAAATAAATTCGAGAAAGAGAACAATGTGATGTTGTCCCTTATTTTTAACCCAATCCTTGAAACGACCTTGTAGAGATGTTCGAACTTCTCAAAATGCATCCAATGGGTTCCCTTACAACATAAGCCTTTTGGACTCGGATTAAGGTTAAAATACAAAGAAAATAATTTTTATACTATATATCTCTTTCCTCTATATTAAAATTTTCACTAGTGGAGATATTCCAACTCCATTGCTTCGAGCAGATACTCCAACCCCGCTTTCAACTCAAAACTTAAATTTTCTTTCTACATCCATATTCAGGATTCTTAATCGCTTTCTTAAAACATCAAGAATTTTCATCTCTATGGACACTCCAACCCCATTTTTTGAGGGGATACTCTAACCTCATTTTGTATTTGAGATTTGAATTTGCTCCCTAATCAAAACTCATTTTAAGTATACTCAAAATTTTTAGCATAGGTGATGTTCCAACACCATCTTCTAAGGGAATACCCCAACCTTGCTTTTTAAATTTCATTTGAAATAAAAATTCTCTCCCAGATATACCATGTCTCCTAATTGAACCTTTTTTATCCCTCAAATTACCATTGAATCCAACCACATCTTGAAGTTGTTAATTAGTTATTCTTTAATAATCAAAGACAACTATGAGAGACATTTCGATCATCCTTCTTTTTCATGTTTTTATGTGTTTTTACTTTCACATAATTTATTAAATTCTTTTTCATCTTACTAACACTTTTCACTTTGCAAAGACCATTGTGCATTCATGTTTTAAAACTGCTTTGAAAATTTTAAAGCGATATTCTGTGTCAGTATCTTTCTAGCATTTGACATGAAATATCCAAATATTTAAAATCCAATCCAAAAATTATTTTTCTCTAAAATCCTTATGTTCCTCATACCTCTGCATTAAAGGGAATTATATCTAAATAATGACTAAATGGAACCTATTTAACCAAAACTGAAGCAAGATATAGTTAGTAGGTACCTATTTTGAGTGTCATGGGGGTTCTAATCCTTCCCCATGTGTAACCAACTCCCGAACCCAACCAATGAATCTTTGGATTTTGTAGACCTTGAAATCGATGTTTTGAGTTTCGTAACTTGAAATATCATTTTCAATAGGCATCCAATCCTGCCTAGCCAGAAATGATCGATGGCGGCTCCAAGTTTATGGCCATTTCACGATGGCCATTGAGACTAGTTAGATAAGAGATTTGCCTGACAGTCTCTTTCCCTTTCATATTACTATGCCTGATCCAAATCCTAATCATGGGATAGTTCAAAGGCCCGACCACCATCAGCCATCATATTTTTAAGTCGAGTGTGCTAAGCCCTTCAGATCGTTCGAAGTTTTAACAGTACAGCACGTGGTGATAGATTGGCCACTCCACTAGGGATGTAGAGAATTAGGCCTATGGCTAGCTATTTCTCACTCAGTTCTTTGGTCTCTATAATTATTTGATATAATTCCCTTTTATTTTTTTCTACTAATCTTTATCCTTCATGTTTTTGTCCTGTGATTGTTATGGATTATTTATTCCTGAATGAATATCAACTTGAATAAGTATGGTATTATGGAGTTAAACAAAAAGGTTTAATTGTTTCCTCAACACACACTGCTTACTTGCATTTACACTAGATTCCTACCAAACACCATGGTATAGTTAGTATCCTAATTATTAAGAGAAAGTGAGCCATCAGCCTTCATGAGTAATCCTCCGCGTAGGCATGGCAAGACTTTTCGGGATGTAAATTACCTATATCTCTCGTGAGTATTTTTCTATATTTGCATAGGGAAATACATCCACTGAATCAAGCTTGTTTCACCAAAACTGTGATGGGCCTAGGATCGAGGTGCCTTAACTGTCTTTATCTTATAGGGGAGCGATTCAAATATTGAATTAGGCATCAACTTAAACCCATATAATGAACCCTATAAGCTAAACCATGTCAAACCATACCAGATTGCTGCTAGAATAACTTGGAGAGTAGGATCACTTGGGGAAAACTCTTCTTACCTTTACCTCTATATATCATGGTTACGTGGGTGATGATGGGTGAATATTGTCACCTACGTTTGTCATTTTTATTTTCTTGATCATTTCTTTAAGATATGCTGTTGCATTTGATAGCAAGCCCTTTTTAATAAGTGGGTGATGATAACCGAATGCCATTACTGCAATGCCATCTTAAAATAGTTACATCCAACCAAAATAATCCATCATGTTGTCTGAACAATTGCTTAACATGTACTCGCCCACATCATCATTTAAATGGTCAGTCATAGTCCTTGCAAGGAATCATAGTACCTTGTTAAAAGGTAATTTTTAACATGGACATGCCGTTATGTTGTCCTTTTAATGTCTTCACATTCACACCATCATGTCTGCCTCTAAGCATTATATAGCTTATTCTCAGGGCAAATTTTGTGATGCACTTGTATCATTATTCTTTTATTCTTTTATCCTTGTGCCTATTATTCCATATGGTTACTAATTTATTTTCCTTTTTTTGCTTTTTTTTATCATGAATGCATCATTTCATCATAATCATCATCATCATAGGACAATTGGCTGATGGTTCAATGTTCATCAAAGGGTGTCTGTCATGGAACAATAGTCCGCTTCAGATCTGAAGCTTTTGAGGAAGTCTGAGCACAGTCAAAGCACCAGTAACATGAAGATAAGGACGTCATAAAAGCTAGGTATGTTTCTACAATGCATGAAAAGGACAAGATGGGTATTGTCAAAATGACCAACAAGACCTGAAGCATGTACTGACTAGTTGGGGTAATACTAAGATTGAATTATTCATGAAGAGATACAGAGACATTGCTCTTTTGCTCCATGTTTATTTGGATGTTAGCCTATTGCAAGCAATATCTTAGTTTTGGAACCTAGCATATCGATGTTTCTCTTTTAATCATAAAGATTTGGTCCCCATAGTTGACGAATACATTACGTTACTCAATATTGAGAAAACCAAGGCGAATAGAATATACTATAAGGCATTGAACCCTCCAACTTTCAAGAAAAGATTAGCCCAGATTCTTAGTGCACCAGAGATTTGGATTAAGAGTCACATTAAGATGAAAGGAAATAGTAACCTCTGAAAGATTCATGATATCTATGCTTTGGCGATATATGGTTTGGTCATATTTTCAAAAACATTAGGCTATGTTGGAGCTATAGTAGCATATCCTTTCCTTCGATATGCTGCAACATAAATCCAGCATCGGCTATCATTGCTGAAACCATCCAAGCTCTTAGTTTTTGTAAGAAAATCAATATAGGTTGTTGCAACATACCCCAAGGTAGATCCTCATGGATCTATAGGTGTATACGACTTAAAATATTTTTTTGACTAGGAAATGTCTTCTTGATTGAGCTTTTTCCTTTGCAATGTGATGAGAATGAGGAAGTACGGATTCTCGACTCATGATACAGTAAGGGGGCCCATAAGATGAATTGCTCATCTTATTAGTCTCGGATGACCATCACAAAGTGGCTAATGCTTAGAGTCGGCACCGATCATTTTAGCCTAGGCATGATCGGATGCCTATTGAGACCTATGTCTTAAGTTACGAAACTTAAAATATTGATCTCATGGTCTGTGTGGTACAAAAATTTTCCATTTGAGTTCGAGAGTTGGTTATCCATGATGAGGTACGAACTTTTTTACGACGCCCAAAATCAGTACCTAACTAGTTATGTCTTATCTTAGTTTTGATTCTTTCAATCTTAACTCATCACTATTTTAATATAACCCTCTTTTAATGCATGAATTTTATAGAATTACAAATCCAGGTTTTGATGAAAAGATTTAATCTCATATATGCCTTGGATAGATAGGGAATATAGAAAATTTTAATTAAAATGACCTCTGGATTTTACTTTAAAAATGAAATATTTCATTTTGAGCACTGGAGAGATACCCATATGGAACATCACCTTTAATTTTACTTGAAATGATTTGAAAATATGAATGCGAATAATCATCACAAAGAAATCACGTTAGTAAGGCAACAAATAAAGTAACATAACATGAACCATTCAATGTAATGATGAAAAGAAGGGGTGGACTATTGGAATTTATCTCGTAATTGGCATTGATTATCTGAGAATAACCAAATTGACAATATTCGAGATAGATCTAGCTTCCTTGATTGAACGAGTTTTTTTTAAATGAAACGGGCTTGAATCTTAAACAATTCATGGAAATCTGGGAAGAAGAAAAATTTAATTATAGTTGAAAGATAGGGTTGGAGTATCCCCTCTAAAAGATATGGTTGGAGTATCCCAGAAGATGACGAATAATTTTGATGAAGGAAGATTTTTAAATCTTAACAATGTTGAAAAAGTGAGGTTAGAGTATCCCCTCAGAAGGTCAGGGTTAGAGTATCCTCGAAAGTGACATGTTTGCCACTCTTCATAGAAGTCAAAACTTTGTGATTTAGAAAATGAGTGAGCATTTTGACAACTTTTTGATAAAAGAAATTATTATGAATGAGGATGGTAAAGATGTAAAAAAATTCATGCCTTGATGCGAGCCTATGGGAGGTCAAAGCATGTTCTCGAGGCTGATTAGGGTGATATGGTGACATTCGTATGTCTCGACATGAAGCTCGGGAAAATAACTCAATTTTGACCATAACCGAAAATAAGGGACAACATCGCACTATCCCACGTTCTGAATTTATTCTAAATTGGTTTGAAGGTTTTAGTGGGTGAACAAGATACCATTAGAAAGGTAACTCGACGAAGGTCAATCTAAAAATATTTCCAATATCCTAAAAAGTCACTTTCTAGGGGAATATATTTTCAAGTTCCAATTAATTACACTACTGGTAGAGCGTATAAGGGACAAGGTGTGTCAGAATTTGAAAATTCACCTTGGACTCGATTGGTATTTAAAAATTGCAAATAACACCTTTCCAGAAAGGGAATTCCATGAACGTTTTCAAAAAAATATTGGAAGGATTTGGAAAAATCGTTTAGTAGGCCTAAAGGGCCCAACCAAAATGCATTTTGTTAACTCTAGGGATTCCATATAGTCTGGGTTTGAAAAATCATAACTCTCTCATCCGAAATGATCCAGGGATGAATAAAACATTGTTTTAAAGATAATTTGACACAATTTGAGAGAAAAATATCAAAAAATTCATGAAAAATCATTTGAAATTTTAAACTAATTTTTCAATTTGCAATAGTTGTGCTACTAGCAGGGGATAAATCAAAGCAGGGGATATTTTTTTATTTTCCTTTGTGTTTTCGGGTCCAAACATTCGAACGTCCATGACTAAAGGGAAAGCGTGGCATGAGCTTCACGAACTCATTTGCACAGCCCCAAAGTTGTTTGGGATGATGAAACAACCTGCTAATCATACCACTCAAGGTTTCAGCTTAAAAACAAGGCATAAACATTTCGAGAACAAGTGCAGGGCCATTTTCGTCAGAAAATCAAAAGTTTTGAGCTCTTTTAATCAGGGTTCTAGATTTCAAAAACTTAAATTTCCCCAAGATTTTTTTCTAAATAAGTTCATTTTAATCCTCATTGGTTGAGGTTAACATGCTTGGCTTATGGAGGTTTTAAAAATCAGTTTTTGACAACCATCAAACATGCACTTAGATCAGGAGAAGACAATGAACATACAAGGGGATGGCACATAGCATGAATAGGGATGCTAATTTAACCAATGGTCTTGACAAAGAAAGTGTTATGCACATATCTTAAGAAGTGAAGCATTCCAAAAATGATAATGATTCATGACAAAATGCAAGTTAACATATAAACATGCTTGAAACATGCTAGGCTAAGGATTTATGCATGGATTAAACATAACATGAT
>JBBYHL010455229.1:0-15498 GCA_038381835.1 Adansonia madagascariensis | reverse complement strand
AGCATGGACTTAGCATTTTCCTTAAAGCTAGCAAAATATCTTGGGGAAAATTAAGTTTTCCAGATTTGGAATCTTGGGTAAACAAGCTCAAATCTTTTGATTTTCCAATGAATATGACTTTACACTCATCCCTGAAATATTTGTGCCTTGTTTTTGAGTCAAAACCTTGAGTGGTATGATTAACGGACTGTTTCATTGTCCCAAACTACTCTAGGGCTGTGAAAATGAGTTTGTGATGCTCATGCCACTCTTTTCCTTCAGTCATGGACATTTGAATGTCAATGACTTGAGTGTAGGCCCGTAAACATAAGGAAACAAGAAATATCCCCCACTTTGCTTTGTTCCCTGCTGGCATCACAACTGTTGCAAATTGAAAAATCACTTTAAAATCTTAAAAGATTTTTCATGAATTTTCTGATATTTTTCTATCAAAGCATGTCGAATTATCTTTAAAATGATGTCTTATCTACCCCTGGATCATTCTAGATGAGAGAGTTATGATTTTTCAAGTCTAAACTGTCTGGAACCTCTAGAATCTAAACATGTATTCTAGTTGGGCTGTTCAGGCCAACTAAATAATTTTCTAAATTCTTTGAACATTTTGCCTAAACGATTCCTGAAATTCCCTTTTCAGAAAGGTATTGTTTGCAATTTTTCTATACTAAATGAGTCTGAGGTGATTTTTCAAAGTTTGACACATCTTGTTTCTCATATGCTCTACCAGCAGGTCAATCAGTCTGAACTTGAAAATTTATTCCCCTAGAAAATGACTTTTTCGAATATGGGGAATATTTTTAGGTTGACCCTCGTCGAGTTATCTTTCTAACGGTATCTTGTCCACCCTCTAAAGTCTTCAAACCAATTTAGAATAAATTCGGGAAGCAGGATAGCGCAATGCTATCCCCTGTTTTTGGTCATGGTCAAAATTGAGTTGTTTTCCCGAATTTCGTCTCAAGACATTCAAATGTCTCCATATCACCTCGATCAGACTCGAGAACATGCTTCGACCTCCTATTGGCTTGTATCAAGACACAAACATATTTTACATCTTTACCATCCTCATTCACAATAATTTCTTTCACCAAAAGTCATCAAAATGCTCACCCGTCTTCTAAATTACAAGGTTTTATCAACTAAATTTTTCCAACTCGATTTCTTTAAAGAGTGTTAGACGTGTCACTTTTGGGGATACTCTAACCCTGACCTTCCGAAGGGATACTCCAACCCTGCTTTTCTAAATTGTCAAGATCTAAAAATCTTCCTTTGTCAAAATTATTTGTCATCCACGAGGATACTCTAACCCTGACCTTCTGAGGGGATACTCTAACCCCGCTTTTTCAAATTGTCAAGATCTAAAAATCTCTCTTAGTCAAAATTATATGTTAACCATAGGGATACTCCAATCCCACCTTTCTGAAGGGATACTCTAACCCTGTCTTTCAACTACAATCAAGTTTTTTCCCCTTTTCCGATTTCTATGAATGTACCAAACAAACCTTATTTAATCAAGAAACCTAGATGCATCTCGAAAATTATCAATTCGATTTTTCCTAGATAATCGATGCCAATAGCGAGATAAATTCCAATCATACATTCCTTTTCTTTATCATTGCATTGAATGGTCCATGTTATGTTACTTCATTTATTGTCTTGCAAACATAATTTCTTTGTGATGATTATTTGCATACATATTTTCAAATTGCTTCAAATAAAATTAAAGGTAATGTTCCGCGTGGGTATCTCTCCAGTGCCCAAAATGGTACATTCTATTTCCAAAGTAAAATCTAGAGGTCATTTTTATCGAAAATCTCTATATTCCCCATCTTTCTGGGGTGTATATGAGATTAAATCTTTTCATCAAAACCTGGATTTGTATTTCTATAAGGTTCATGCATTAAAAGGGGTTGTATCGAAATAATGACAAGTCAAGATTGAAAGAATTAAAACCGAGATAAGATATAGCTAGTAAGGTACCGATTTCGGGCATCGCAAAGAGGTTCGTACCTCATCGTGCGTAACCAACCCTGAACCCAAATGATGAATCTTTGCATTACGTAGACCACGAGATCGATGTTTCAAGTTTTGTAACTTAAAACATAGGTTTCAATAGGCATCCGATCATGCCTAGCCCTAAATGATCGGTGGTGACTCCAAGCGTTAGCCATTTCATGATGGTCATCCGAGACCAATAAGATGAGCAATTCGTCTTACGGTCCCTTTCACTGTACCACAAGTTGAGAATCCGTACATTCTCGTTCTCATCATATCACCAAAGAATAGTCTTAATCAAGAAGACATTCCCAAGTCAGGAAAATATTTTTAGTCGTACGCACCCATAGATCTGCGAGGATCCACTTTAGGGTACGTTGCGATAGTCCCTACACTTTTCTAAATTTTCATTTTAGTCCCTACATAATAAAATAATCTAAAAATTATAAGAATCATATGAAATTATGCATGAAAATACAGTATCAACAAAGATTCGCCAAACACCTTGGCCTTAAAACAAAATTTATTTTACATTTTGTAAGGTAATCCCTAAACTTTTCTAATTTTGCATTTAAGTCCTTACATGAAAAAAAAAAACATCACATAACATCACAAAAAATCATCAAATCAGCCGGAATTAACCTAAAAATCATGAAAAAATATACATGAAGGTCGGCCAAGCACTTTTGGCCATAAAATTTAATTTTTGCACATTTTGTAATTTAATCCTTAAACTTTCTAAATTGCAAAATGGCCCCTAGAATGTTAAATTCACCTAAAACATGTTCCAAAACACACAAAATCAGTTTTCTAACTGCCCATGAAACTCTCAACCAAACCAAAAATAGCACAAAATAAGTTTTCATATTTTACAATTTAATACCTATATTTTTTGGTATTATAAAATAGCCTAAAAAAGTAAGAAAACATAAAATCATCACCAAGAAATGAGCACAAAATCATCACCAAATCAGCCTACCAGATTCGGCCAAACCAAGAAATATAAAATCTAAGCATGTTTTGATATATAGGATACTGAAATGAACATAAATAATTACTACCAAGCTTAAATAAAAATAAAATCACAAAAATAAATATACAAAAGGTATTTAACAACATATTATCATACAAGCTTCAAGACAAGAACAACAAAAACATACCTATACAAAAAAATCAAGATCACAACAACAACAAAAATATATAAAAAAAATCTAGGCACAACTAATAAAAAAGGAATAACAACAAATATATAGAAAATAAATCATTGTCAACATGTTTAGCCTTTCAACATGGATAAAATCCATAAGCTTTAAAATGTTTTTAACTCACAAAAATGAAGAAAAATGATGGAAATAAGCAAATATTACAAGATCTCTGCATGAAGCTACCTTGAAAGGCTTGAAAACCTAAAAATTCATGAGAAATTTTAAGAAAAATGGCTAAATTTGGCCATGGAAATCCTTAGCAATTTGTAAGGACTTATTCCATGATTTTTGTAGGTGGGAGGGATGGCAAGAAGTTTTTTTAAAATCATTTTGCCGTTGGCCTTTTTATCATTTTATCTTTCTTTCTTCTTTGATTTGTTTTTTTATTTTATTTTTATTTTATTCTTTAATTTGCATCAGAGGTTGAAATGCATTAATTTGATTTGCATTTAGTAGTCATTCACAAATATATTGTCATGATTGCATTGATAACATCACTAATTAGTAATTAAAAATAAACTAAGTTGGTTAGTTAGATGTTGGATATCGACCAGACTAGTTTCCATGAAACCAGTAGAAAATAACCAATAATTAAAATAAAATTAAAATAATGATATTAAAATATAAAATTAAAAAAATTAATAATCATAAAAAAAAATTTGGAAATGAAATAATGAAAAAAACTGATTGAAACTTCAAAACTCATAAAATTTACGAGAAAAAATCTTTCGGATAAAAATTAATATATATAAAAAATTCAAAACTCGTCCAATTACTTAAAATTTCAAAAACTGAATTAATATGAATTAAATAATAATATTTGAAACATTTTCAAAATTATAAACTCAAAAAAATCTCACGAGAAAAATTTATGGAGTCAAAAACCCATATTTCAAAAATAACAAAATTATGAAAGAAAATGAAAATAAAATAAAATGAAATGTGTTTCTCAAAACTGATTTGGTATGAATTAAATAATAATATTTGAAGAATTTTAAAAATAAAAACTCGAAAAAGTCCCATCGAAAAAAATTTAAGGAGTAGAAAACTTCGTATATTAGAAAGAGGGAAAATTCTAAAAAAGTGCAAATGAATTTTTTAAAATTGATTTAATATGAATTTGGTGAAGATATTTCAAGAATTTTAAAAATTGTAAACTTGGAAAAATCCCCCAAAAATAATTTACGAAGTAGAAAACTCCATATATTGAAAATAGGAAAAATTTCAAAAGGAGATACAAAACTTATAAAATAAGTTTTGTAAAACTGATTTAATATGAATTAAACAATAATATTTGAAGAGTTTTTAAAAAAATATAAACATAGAAAAATCTACCCGATAAAATTCATGGAGTAGAAAACTTCTAAAATTCATAACAAATAAATCAATAAAAAACTGATTTAATGGTAGTTGAATGTGAATGTTTAAAGAATTTTAAAATTCAAAACTAGAAAAAATTACATAAAAAATTTTATAGATGACAAAAAGTTCGTATTCTAGAACCAAGAAAATTTTTAAAAAATACATTAAAAATTATATAAAATGAATTAAATAAAACATATTATTCAAAATGTTAATTTATAAAATGGTAAAGATGAAAATCTAAAATTTGAAATAATTTTATCAGAAAAAATTTCAAGAGTACAATACTCATGATACCATGAAAAAAATTTCAAATTAATTACAAGAATGAGCAACATGATACCTTGTGATATAAAATACCAACATGAATTTTTCCTTGAATATTTCTAATTTTTGGAGTGCATATCAGCATAAATACCACACAGGCATTGGTAAAAATATACGAAAGTTAATTTCTCAAATTTAACGAAAAATTCTTAAAAAATTCCTTACAATGAGAAATTTGACTATTATATCATCCGCAATAATAGATTTTCAAAATTTGAAAAGAAATTTTTTAAAAAAAAATTTCTCTTAAATATTCGTTTTGTATATCCAAAATTAGAGATCAAAATATGACTTTTTTTGTTACGTGAACTTACGACTGTTTAAATTATCGCTAAAAAGGTCTTGAAAATGTCTTGTTCATTTGAGAAAGATCATTCCCAATGGGGATGGCCATTAAGTTCTCGGTTTTGGATATTCAAGATTATTGAAAAAGAGACCCAAACGAAATTAAGTGTCTACAGGATTCGACGAGTAAGCCTGAAAATAGTGAAAGAAAACTTTTTGTAAAAATTAAAATGCTAAGGGGCAATGAAAGGATTATGAAAATAAACTTTTGTCTACTTAGTGGGGATCTTTAAATAGAAGCTTTAAAAAAATGATAAGTATTTGCAAAGATTCTTTAAAAGCACGAAGACACCTAGGAAAATGAAATCTTTGCAAAAGTAGTCCTTTTATTGTTTTTCTTTTGAATCCTGTAAATATAGTTTTGTATGCCAACAATGAATAAATTAGAGTTTGGTGGATAAAGCAATGATGCTAAATCATGACTCGAATTCCTTCGATTCTGGCCTCTAAAATAATCTCCATGTCTGATATTTAACCAATTACTTAGCACTTAATTTGTGCCATTAAATGCTCTCTTATACACGCATTCATTCACTCATAGATTCATGCATTTATTTGTTCATTAATTCACACATTAATTTTTTTCCATTCATTTATATACATACATTGATGATAATAAAGATTTCTGTTAACAAGACACATATTCATGCATACTGATTTAAGTTTTTTTTTTTCCATTTTAGGGTGAAGTAACATAAATTGCTAAATGAAAAATGCCACACGATAGGAAAAAATACAAGCACAAAGTTTAAGTTCGATGAAACCATTCAAGATAAAGGAACCAGTCCACCAACAGCCAAAAAGTGTTACCAACACTGTTGCCTAGGTATCCAGGGAAACGCAACCAGAAAGACCACTAGCCAATATTCAAGATACGCAGACCATTAGCCAATATTTAAGATATGCAGACAACAAATACCCAAAATATACAAAAAAAATATGCCTCCACCTAAGTCACCACCAGCCATTAATATTAACTCTAGTACCATTCTATAAGAAACCAATGCGAAGATCACTATTGCATAAAAAAAGGTAGTAGTTTTTGACTTCAATAAAGAAGAAAGGTGAAAGCAGAAAGGTAAAAGACTAGCTAAAGTAAAAATCAAAAAGGAAAGTTACACCTTCTTGAATGAAGGTTAAAAGCCACAAAGAAGAATAAGCCCTATAGCAGCCTTGATGTTGATTATTGTAATCTAGTGCCAAATCTGGTTATCCCACCAAAGTTTAAAATTCCAAAGTTTGAAAAGTATGGTGGATTCATATGTCCTAAGGTACATTTGATGACATATTACCATAAAATGGCTAGGTATGTAGGAGATGAGATATTGCTCATCCATATTTTTCCAAAAAGCTTAACTAGAGCAGCTCTCGAATGATACTTCTAATTAGGAAAAAGCCAAGTAAGCACGTGGAAGGATCTAACTCAAGCATTTTTACAATAATATAAGCACAAGTTAAAAATTCCTCTAGATTGAAGAACCTTCCAAAACATGAGAAAGAATCCTAATGAGAGCTGCAGAGAATATGCCTGTAGATGGAAAGATGTAGCTTCGCATTTTCAACCATCTTTCAGTACTAAAGAAATGTAATCTACTTTTTGGATACTTTGCCATCTTCATACTATGACAAATTGGTCAAAATCTATTCTGTGAGATTACAGATATTTTGTTTGCTTTAGAAAAAATTAAAAATGGTATAAAAATTGGAAAGATCATGGATTCTAGCCGGATGGCATATGTGAGATAGGAGAGTGAATCTGCCATTAGATGCCAACAAGTCATTGTCGATGAAAGCTAGGATTATAGTGAGTGGAGAAAGCAAGGAAGTCCAATCGGACAATGTCCTCTCCCTTAGCCTTTCATCATTAAGCAACCTTAATAGGTTTATCCTTATACCTGGTGTTAGGAATGCCTTAAGGATGAAAGATATTTTGATGTATTTTATTAATTTAAATTGATTATTTATACATATATTCAAGTTATCATTATATTATTGCTATTCTGTCAACATTTAGATTTACAAGCTAAAATAAATGTAAGCAAATATGGCTCATTGACTTGTGTTTATACCATTAGAATGTTACATATAATGGACTTTATATGTGGGACATCACCATTGTAAAGTAAATAGTATAAATCGATGGTCCATAGTCTATGAAGTTAAGACTATTATGTCTTCTAAATCTAATTAGGGATATGGCTTATCTTGGTCATCTAAAGCAGTTTGACTTCTAAGTAGAGACATAGATATATTAACTAGAAGTGGTGATATATTGGACTGGACCAAAGTGCAATTAGTCCATTAATAAGTTGTTTACATGGATTAATTCACTTTTGACATTCATTGCATAATTACCTTAATCTTAAGTAATAATTGACTCTTTGTGTATAACTTGTATGCTTTGACATCCCAAAAGCTAAATGAGTCAAACCTAACTTAAGCATTTTTACAACAATATGAGCACAAGTTAGAAATTCCTCTAGATTGAGGAACCTTCCAAAACATGAGAAAGATCCTAACGAAAATGGCAGAGAATACGCCTGTAGATGGAAATATGTAGCTTCACATGTTCAACCATCTCTCATTATTAAAGAAATGCACATCTACTTCTTTGACACTTTGCCACCTCCATACTATGACAAATTAGTCAAACATGTGTTCTTTGAGTTTGTAGATATTTTGTTTGCTTTAGAAAGAATTAAAAATGGCATAAAAATTGGAAAGATCATAGATACTAGCCAAGTGGCATATGTAAGATGAGAAAGTGATCTTGCCATTAGATGCCAAAAAGTCATTGCCAATGAAAGCCAAGATTATAGTAAGTCGAGAAAGTGAGGAAATTTATTCGGACAGTGTCCTCTCCTTTAGCCTTTCATCATTCAGCAACCTCAATAGGTTTATCCCTGTACCTCATGTTAGGAATGCCCTAAGAATGAAAAACAATGCAATGTATTTCATTAATCTAAACTGATAATTTATATATATATTCAAGTTATCATTATATCATTGCTATTCTATCCTCATTTAGATTTACAAGCTAAAATAAATGTAAGCAAATATGGCTTATTAACTACTTGTGCTTATGCCATTAGAATGTTGCATATAATGGACTTTATATATGGGACGATAGCATTTAAAAGTAAGTAGTCTAAATCGATAGTCCGTAGTCTATAAGGTTAATGTGAGCAATTAACTGTTAGACTATTATGTCTTCTAAATCTAAATGGGGAGACGGCTTGTCTTGGTCATCTGGAGCAGTTTGACTCCTAAGTAGAGACATAGATATATTAACTAGAAGTGGTGATATATTAGACTAGACCAAAGTGAAATTAGTCCATTAATAAGTATGCTTAAATGGATTAATTCACTTTTGACATTTATTACGTAATTACCTTAATCCTGAGTAATAATTGACTCTATGTGTATAACTTGTATGCTTTGACGTTCCAAAAGCTAAAGCATCTTAAAGTAGTAAGCTATTAGATGGTTTGTTGGGCATATGACTTATACTCGATGAGAGCTTTACTTATGATATGGAATCATAGCTCCTATAAATAGTTAAGGTTATCCTCTTAAAAGGCATTATATGGTATAGTGAAAATGGATGAGGCCTTGGTCATTTGTATGTCAAATGATAAATTGTTTACATGTGGTGAATAATCATTTTCACATGAAGAGCATAATGGAACTTTAAGATAAGGTGATTAAATAGCTAAAATAGACTTTTAACCTTAAGTTGATCATAAATATCATATCAGGGTGCTACACAAATGACAAGGTATTAGACTAAAAGCCTATTTATAAAGCTTACATAATACGATATATAATTGGGAGTGTAGTCTTAGGCTTTTAGTGGTATGACTCTAAGATTAATAATTATGCGATTAATTATTTGGGATAGAATAATTAATACATAGATTATTAGAGCCTAATTATATATGCCCAATTGGTCCCTCCACTAGCTTAATATAATTCCTCAATGATTGGTTATTAATCAAAATATCCAGAGATGGAAGATTCTCAATATAGTGAGGTGGTACACCAGATTCGCTCATTTAAAAGATGTAAGCATTTTTTTAGTAAATAAATGAAATTGATTTTTGGGTATTATTTATTTAGAATATATATTCAATTTGATTAAATATTTATTTAGACAAAAATTAGTAATTTAAATTAATTATATTTATCTCTTGATAAATATAAGAATTAATTTAAATTAAATAATTAATTTAATATCTATTAAGACTTATTTAAATATTTATTTATAAATTAAATATGGATAATAGTCTAAATAAATTAAAAAAATTATTTTATTTATGATTAATTTTTTTATTATAGTTAATTTTATTTTGATAATTAGTACATAATTATTGTATTCGAATAAAATTACCATGATTTTATTTTGAATTAAAATTATAATTTTGAAAAATTATTGAGCTAAATAAGATTAACAGATTAATCAGAATTAATTAGTATTCGATTATATAGGCTAAATTCAATAAAATAAATTTGGACCATAATACTATTTATGGACACTAAGGATTTGGCCAAATTATAGTGGGTGCCTATACTTAGCTTGGCGCCACTTAAAAAAATAATTATTTTAATTAAAAAATTAAAATTAGGGCTATCTAGTTATCTAATATAAATAAGAGGCTTTTGCCTAGGTTTTTTTCTTAGACCTTGGTGCCATACCTGGAGGTTTCTAATCACAATATCTCATGTCTCTAAACTTGGTGGCACAGGTGGTCATTAAGGAGAATCAACCTTTACGAATATGGAGAGTGCCCACATATTATATCATTTGAGAATTAGAGAATAGTAGAGAAGGCTAGTTAGTTGAGGCTTTCACACGGATCTAAGAATTCTGGGATGGCATCTTTAGAACTGTAACTCAGGTTATTAATTAAAATGGTTTTATTTTATATAACAATACGATTTAGTACGATTGAATTAACAATTTTTAAAAATTCTGCTGCATATTTGATTAGTTCTTTCTACAATTTGTATCTGTGCTAGATCATGATTATGTTATATACATACAACTTTTAATCAAAATTCTCCTTAAATATGCATGGATTTAATTATTAGAGACTTGGCATTCTAGGATTTCTATTATGTTGTTTATCATGATATATATATATATATATATATTATTTTTTTCCAATTATTATTCTTTAGATTTTAGAATTGATGTTTTTAGGTTTTTATTGGGTTTGTAATTAGATGTGGTCTATCATAACCATATATTGTTTTTTATTTTCTTCAAATTTTTGTGTAAATTGCACACGGAAGATGAGGATTTGAAGATCGTAAATTATTTTTGAATTAACCTATTTGTTTTCTAATAATTAGAAAGCTGTTTGGAATCAATAGCTTATATCCAGAACCAATAGCCTGACGGTGTGTAGATTTCCTCGGCATAAGTATTCACATTGGGAAAACCCTAAAAATTTAAAAACCTCAAAACCCTAATTCGAGGCTGCTAATGTTTGAACCTTAGTAGCCCAAGCCATCTAAGGTGCTGCTAGGGTGCGTTAGCACCAATGGTGTAGTTTGGCCTCACCCTGGGGTAAAAGTGGGCTTTGTTGGCACACAGGTGCGTAAGATGCATGCCTACCCACCCAAGCCTACACGACACGCCCACCCACCTTAGGGAGTGAGGCACGCACTTTGAGGGCAAGGCGTGCCCACCTACCCTAAAAGTAAGGCGCATATACCCCGAGGGTGTAACGCACTCACCCTAGGGGTGAGGCATGCCCATGCACCTTAAGGGTGGGGCGAATGCCTCCCTACCTTAGGAGAAAGGTGCGCACACCCTAGGAGAGCAAGATATGCGCACCTTAGATGTGCGAGCCTATGATCAAGGATGGCCTGCTTTACCATCGGGCCTTGAATCCTAGTGGCAATTTCAGGCCTATCTGGTGCCTAGTATCGAGGTGGGCCATGGGGAAAGCTAGGATTCAAAGCCAACAAATTTTTTGAGCATTATTTATTAAAAATTCTCACAAACCCAGCCGTAACTGTTGAAGGATAAATGTTTTAGTCCTAATATTTTATCAGATTATAAAGATGGTTATTTTTAAATATTTTATGCATATAAATAAATGAATTACATAGAAGTCAATACATGAAGATGGAGCAAAAAGTTCAAGACCTAAAGTATGCTTTGGATTAAATTTTTGTAATCTTATTTTTTTTATTTTCTATGATGAGATCATGGTTTGGCTGTTAAATATTTTGCCCTCTGTATGTTTTGTTGATGGATGTATGTATATGATTGATAACATGACATATAGAATAGGTGAATGCCACTCAAACTTACATTAATCATGCATATTAAAACCTTACATGTTTTTTAAAATATTGAGTGGGAAAGGGTTTTAAACAAAGCCCACTACCTTCATTGTTGATCCATATATGAAAGTATGGTAACACTTTATGCCAGTTTCATCCTAGCCATACCCTTTGATAGGTGTTCGATCGTCATTGGTATACTAGATTAGATCTCTTCTTGTGGAAAACATGCTTGGGCATGTTCTGTTCAAGATCATCCCTCAATGGCTTAAATAGTGCATGGATTAAGTTTCATAAACAATGGTTATACACTCAAGACTAGTTTAATAATAACCTACCCTAGGAGCTCTGTTAGTTAAACTAGTGGCCAAATAAACAATTATTAATATATGTCTTAACCTAGAAGGATTTAAGCTACCATATATTGACTGGATGGGATCCATGTTTTCAGCTACTTGAATTATGATAACCTCTCAGTGGTTTAAGATAAATAGATGCTGGAAATTACCATTGCAATGCTACATTTTTGTAAGGATTTAGTGTAGAAACATATATATATATATATGTTTAATTGCTAAATATCTAATTTATATATGCTTGAGCATGACTGTAATGTTTTGAATATATTTATTTGTTTTAGTTTAAAATGTCACTTACACCTCTTATTAAAATTCTCACTGATAATAAATTGAATAAAGATAATTTTAAAGATCGAAAAGGAAATCTATTAATCATTCTCAGCTGTGAGAAACATAAATTCATGCTTGACGAACCTCACCCACCTAAGCCTCTAAATGATGCACTTAATGGATAGGCTTTCTTATTTTACATTCTTTGGAAAGAGTCCAATAACATAGTATATTGCTATATGCTGGCTAGCATGTTAAATGCTTTACAAAAGCAACATAGGAACTATGTCACCGCTAAATAGATCATGAATAATTTAAAGGATATGTTCAAAGGCCAAGTCCAGTTGGCTAGACAATTCGCTAATTACAAATTTAATGAACTGTAAGCAAAAAGTAAGAACTCTGATAAAAAATCATATGCTCACACTTATGGGATACTTTGCTGAGGCTATTGAAAATGGTGCTAAGTTGGAATATAACACCCAAATTGAGATGGTGTTTAAAACTCTTTCTAAGGATTTTATAGGCTTTCAAGTTGTGTATAATAGAGGAAGCAAAGAGCTAGGTCTTACTGAGCTTATGAGGGAGTTACAAGCCTATAAGCTCATGCTTAATGATGGCCACCAACCCAAGATGGAGTCAAATCTGGCTATTACTTTTAATTCTAGTTCTGGGAACAAGAAAAAGAAGAAGCAAAACTCTAAAAAGCAAGAAGCTTCTAAGTCTTCTATTTTTTTTTATTCAAAGGTAAGAAAATAAGAAAAAGCTTAAGGACCCTAAAAGGTCAAAATATTTATATTGTGGAAAAGTTGGCCACTTCAAGGAAACTTGCAAGGAATTCATAACTTCTAAGGGCAAGGAAAGTAAAGATCTTCATTACATTTAAGCTTACTTAGGTAAAGACACTTAGGTCATTGATTTTGGAGTCACAATCATGTTTATGTTTCTTTACAGGGGTTCAAGGAAACGAAGTCTGCTTTAGAAGAAGCTCCTGTTAAGAACCATTAGTGGGAGCATGGTGGTAGCAGAAGCAGTGGGAGATGTACATCTTTATTTTGATGAATTTAGATTTATTTTGTTAAAAGACTATTTTTATGGTCCTAGTTTTAAGAAGAACCTTATTTTGGTCACTTGTTTAATTAAAGATTTTTATTCAGTTTCTTTTTAATAAAACTATAGTGATTCATAAAAGCAAGTCTTCTATCTGATTTGGAAGAATGGATGGTAATCTTTATTCGATCAAACCAAAGATGTACTCACTGCTAGACATTGAATTAATGAATAACTCTAAAAAGGTTATAAACTTCTTATTCTAATGGGACATACCTTTGGCATTTAAGATTCGGTCATATTAGCCAACAAAAGATTCAAAGATTGGTAAATGACAGTCCATTGGAATCTTTAAAAGAGGTAAGTTTTCCCTAATGTGAATCTTATCTTGAAGGTAAAATGACCAAGATGTCGTTTAGAGCAAAAGGTACAAGGGTAGAAGAACTTCTAGAAATTATGCACACTGACGTATGTGGCCCTATAGATGATTACTCAAGGTTTAGATATGTGTACTTCATGCATCATAAGAGTAAAACCTTTGACAAATTCAAAGAGTATCTTGCAGAAGTGGAGAAGTAATTAGATAAATCCATTAAAAGACTTCGATTCCATTGAGGTGGTAAATACCTCTCGAATGAATTTCTAGGATACCTCATAAAAAATGAGATTTTATCCTAATTGACTGCACCAAGTACTCTACAACAGAATAGTATAGCAGAGAGAAGAAACAAGACCTTATTAGATATGGTAAGGTTCATGATGAGTAATTTAGAACTCTTAATATCCTTTTAAGGATATGCACTACAAACAGCATGTTACATTCTAAACCAGGTCCTAAATAAGTTAGGTCTTAAAACCCCATAGAGTTGTGGAAGGCAAGAAACCCTTCCTTGAACATATGAAAATATGGGGTTGCCCGACATATGTTTTGGATAAGAAAACAAAGAAGTTATAATCTTGTTCAGAATTATGCATGTTTGTAGGGTATCCCAAGGGAACAAAACGAGGACTATTTTATAACCCAAAGGAACAAAATGTCATCATATCAACCTATGGAACTTTTTTTGAGGAAAATTACATGAATGACTTCAAGCTTCAAAGTAAAGTGGTGTTCAAGGAACTATCAGGAAACAAAGTTGCTCCATAAATTTTAGTCTTAGATTCTATTCCAAGTTCCAAAGAAAGACATGCAAATGGGCAACCACCTTGGGAGCTTTGTCATAGTGGCAGTGTTTCTAAAAAACCTAATTTTTTTTTATGTATGATGGTAAAATTTATTATGAGGCCATGAAACATGAAGATGATCTAGTCACCTATGATGAAGCTATGAATGATGTTGATTCTAAGCTTTGGCAAAAAGCTTTGAGCACTAAAAACGATTCAATGAAATATAATTCAGTTTAAGAGTTTGTAGACCTTCCTGAAAGGGTAAAACCATTGGGTGTAAGTGGGTTTACAAGCAAAAAAGGAATGCTAAAGGAAAAGTCAAAACCTTTACGGCTAGACTAGTAGTAAAAGAATACACATAAAAGGCTTGTGTTAACCTTTTTGCTTGTTGCAATGCTAAAGTCCATTCGCATTCTTCTATCCAGTGTTACAGCTCTTGATTATAAAATCTACCAAATGGATGTCAAGAACGCATTCTTGAATGGCTATCTTAATGAAAGCATATATATTATGCAATTAAGTAGGTTTGTAGTAAAAGGCCAAGAAGTAAAAGCTTACTAGTTACTTAGATTTATTTATGGATTAAAGCAAGCCTTACACTCATGAAATCAAAGATTTGACTAAGCAATCAAGATCTTTGGATTTAAGCAAAATGTTAAGCAACTATGTGTTTATAAAAGTATCAAAGAAGGCAAAGTGGTATTTCTAGTCTTATATGTCAATGACATATTACTCATTGAGAATGATGTAGGGAACCTGTCATCAGTCAAACTGCAGTTGTTGTAATAGTTTAACATGAAGGATTTAGGGGAAGTTAATTATGTTCTAGGCATTGTCTCCTTAGAGATTGAAAGAAAAAGATGATAGCTTTATCCCAAACTTCATACGTTGACAAAATTATTGAAAGGTATGTGTAGACACCTTATTTTATCTGGGCTAATTTTTAGCAATCTGGAGCATGGATGTAATAGGCGGCGATGATCGTCGCCCGGCAAAAAAGTATTTTGAGGATGTCAAGAAGGCCTAGGGATCATATCAAAGGTATATGCGAAGATGTGGCATCAAATGACATAGTCCAAGGTATCCGGGGATAAAAGATATGAGAAAATTCATAATTTTACTTGAAT